>JAOTAV010024814.1:0-21807 GCA_026546445.1 Cyclargus thomasi
TCAGCCAAATCTGTTCTGCCGTTCTCGAGTTATAAGTGGTGTAACTAACACGACTTTCTTTTATATATATAGATAATTATCGTCTGTCGGAGGTAACGGGAATAATACACAAATTACATACTTATACAAAGTATCTAATTTGTGTATTTTTGCCGTCGTAAGGCGATTGATGAAATAATTATTTCGCTTTATACACAAATCTTTACAAGTTGTCGGGGGAGTTATGGGGATGCCAAAATTAATAATTTTGTTGGAGTAAAATTGGCTTATCAAGCCCTAGTAAATGCGATTTAGAATTATTATTAACTGGTGACTTAAAAAAAAATAATAATTTTATTAACGGATACTTGATGCCCGCAACTTCGTTGCGCAAAAGTTTTATATCACGGGAACCGTACATTTTCCCGAGGTAGAAAGTATCCTTTGTGTTGCCTAGACTTAATAGCTACTAAATAAAAAAGATTTATACGACTCCGTTCAGTAGTTCCGGAGATCAGCGCGTACAAACAGACAATCAGATAAACAGACAGCTTTTTTTGTCGATTTGTGTTCTATTTTACAGTTCTTAAGCCCCCCTCCCAAATCAATTACATGTATAGATTAGATGATGCGCGCAACTCCGTTATGCCAAAACCCGTGTATCGTGCTGGAAACGTACATACCGGCATAGAAGTACCCTATATCCTTAGTAAGTTTGTTCATACCATATAACACAATCGGTTCTGCGTTTTGGGCGTGCAGAGGTAACAGACAGACAGACACGTTAGCACCTGTTTGACTACTTGTACTTCCTAAACTGGAAATGACCGCTTCGACTACACACGTGAAAATAAAAGTGTTTTATGTGTGATTTTAATGTAATTAAGATAAGAGCTATTCTTATGTTGGCATTGAATAGGCTCTCTAATTACTTGACCGATTTCGATGCTATACTGTGGCATAGACATAAAGTAAAAAAAAGGAAGATAAAATACAAGGAAGGACTTTGCAATAAGATGTACCGTTAGTTTTTTTTTTTGCGAGCATAATGCCATAGAAAGTTATGTCCACCTTTGTACTTTGTTGAATGCAAAAGGTATAATAAAAAAAATCCGATACACTGTTACACACATAACGTCTATTTTTTCAAGATATAAAGATTTTTGTATTGATTTTCATATATCTTTAATATAATCTTAAATTGTGTATTGAAAAAAAAGTTTATATAAATGTGAGTTTCTTTGAATTAATAACATAGGAAGTGATAATACAGGACCTTAATGTCCTAAGCTGTGAGTAAAAGCAAGTAAAGGCTCATTTACACTAGGTCCGTCAATGACGATTCTTCAAAACGATTCGTGATATAAAACTGAAGATTTTTTAACAAAGACGAAACGTCATTAATGTAAGTCATTTCTCACGGTTTCGTAATGTGAACACGGGCAATTGAAATTTATAGCCGCTCATACAAGGATTCGTGAAAAAATACCTTCGTCAAACACGAATCGTCTTCGACGTATAAGTGTGAATAAACTCTAAATCATATTTTTTTAAATTCGTATCGCTATTCTAAATAGGTAGTAGCCTTATCACAGTTCGCCGTTCGCGATCGTCGAGCGGATTATCACCAATTACCCGCCTGTTGCTCCGAGGGCCCTCGAGTAAAGCAGATTCAGAACTACTTGATAATTTCACCAATACTAAGCCTAGTGTCGAGGGCGCTCGAGATGTTCATACTTGAACTTTGTTTGTTGGAACTCAAGGAGATATATTTGATTTAAATTTGTTGTTTTTTACGAGTTTACATAGCATGCGTTTCGTGCAATCTATTGTTGTGCGGAATGTTAGTTTTTATGACAGTAATTAAATTACTAACTAAGCAAGTTTTTGTCCCAGTTGTTTCTGCTTGGCCAAGTTCTTTAACGGTAGAGTCTCTGTAAACTCGATATTTAAAGACAGTATGTAGTAAATAAGTAAACTATTTTACTACAATTTTTTTCTCTTACTTTTAAATACCCCTTTTAGAGACGTGAAAGGGGTTAAATTTCGATATATCGTTTAATTTCATACATGATTTTTATTACCCTACCAGGGAAATGAATATGAATCTTTTGAGTACTAGGAAAAGGAATTTAAAAGCGTTTAATATCCGGCATTGATACCACAATATAAACAATAAACGGTAGAGTACCTTGACTTTAGGAAACTTGAAGTAGAGTTACACCACCAAATACTAGCTTTCAAAGTCGCGTAAAATATGAATATTCTTATGAACCTCCGATGGGAAAATTATGCTCTTCCTAGACCAAGCAACCTATGTTATTCTGCATTTTTTGAACTAAGTATATGCCAAAAATTAAGTCGATTAGTGGTTTCGTTACGGTGAAGAAAGGACAAACAAAGATACAAACAAACACACTTTCGTATTCGCATCCGCTACAAAAAGATATTGAATAAATTAATGTTACCCCCAAATAGAAAAGTCAAAGACTAAAGTTCGTATGAAAATATTTCTCTTTCATGCGCAAGCCGCGAGCGAGAGCTATCTGTACCATAATTTCAAGTACACTCAGGGCCTGTTTCACCGCTAACTGATAAAGTTTCTGTTAGGCTATTCAGAACTTTTTTTAAAGATTCTCCATACAACATCTGTCAAAAAAAGTTGCGGATAGACTATCTGTAAGCGGCTAAACAGGCACCTAACCTACTGTATGCTACCACTCTGTCGATACTGTGCGATAGCAGTAAATCGCGCTCGCAATAACGCACGCCGCTGCGATATTAATATCGCGTGATGAATGATGAGCGATGATGCAATATACTTTACATGATACTTATCTATCTCTTACGAAAATGGACTCCAAAATTGACAAAAAAAAAATGTCGAAAATTTACGTAAAAAATTTTAACGAAAGGTATCTATGCGTATTTTAATTATTTTTTTTCTCAAGGAGCGTGAGAGTCTACATATTACTGTTTAGACGCTAAAGTGTCTTAAAATAGCCGTCCAACGTAAGAATTTCTGTATGAAGTAGTTACTTTGTTTGATCTTTGTGTTTTCATTAAAAATGCAGGGAGTTTCGAAGACGTAATAAATATCTAAAGCTCTACGTAGTAATGTCGTAGATGTGGTCTACGTGTACGTACGTGGCGCAGCACTCGCTACACCGTAGACATACGATTCTGATTTTCCGCTCATTTAATAATCGCATTGCGCTCGTGTCGTCCCTCGATTTATAAGAAACATTGCATTTTTACGCATTAAAAAAATTTTGTTCTTTTTTTGAAATTCGAAATTTTTGATAACAATAACCAAATTTTGAATAGGTTCAGCAGATCGTAACAAGGCTTAAATAATTAAATTAAAAAACAAAAAATATATAACGCTTTTGTATTAAAGTAGAATAAATATCATAGCTGTTGCCCGCGACTCCGTTCGCTTGATAACTTTACTCTTGAATCTACTTTTCAACGAATGCAAAACCGTGGAAATTGGTTCGTGCGTTCTAGAGTTATATCATCGGAAAGGAAAACCCGACTTATTTTTATATAAAAGATAAACAAGCATGATATTACTTATATTTTACGATATTTTAAAACTTTCAATATGAAATATAGAACACACAACTCTTTTACGCCTTTCCAACTAAACAAGATCGGATATCAACATAGAGCGGGATTATCTACGGCCGGTATGCTAACGAAAAGACTATAAAACCTTTATCTTATTACGTACGTCAGGACTCCACTGCGTCAGGGCTATGTGCTGGACCCTGATTCTACCCTGCAACATTGATAAAGCGATTGCAAATACACACTATCCTTATTTAATATAATGCAAACGTGTGTTTGCCTGTTTGTTACCTTTTTTCTTCACGTCACGCCTAAATTGCTATAAAGATTTTGATGAAATTTGGTAAGGATATACCTAGAGCCCCGGGTTAATATCTTTTACATAGAATACTTTTTGTCCCGGAAAATTTTTACACTTTCAGTGCAGTAAAGTATTTTCAAACACTCATTTTTATTGTATTTCCATTCAATTTAAACATTTGCAAACCTTAAAGGTCTAGAAAATTTTGACATTTAAATGTATTTAATGATTAGTTAATTTAATTGAGAGTTGGCCAAAAGTATGGTGTGTTTTTATGAAATTTAATTAAGTATTAAAATTTGTCGTCCATATGTACATAGCTGCATTAATTTCGCACGAAATAGGTAGAATCAAGGTTCTGGGTTCGACTCCATCACGTTTAAATCTTGTTTGGTCGGTAATTGTGCACTTTTTCCTCGATGCGAGTGTAGTGTTTTATCTGTAATGTGATAATGAAAGGGGTAGTACGGTGGAATGGGGGTGATAAAAAAAATTCATTTGGAATAATATTTAAAAAAAATATCTATTATATATAAAAAAGATAAAGTTTAAGAAAACAGAAACAACTTATTGAAAATTAAAATGGCGTTGGTGTTCCTGCGTGGGCAGGACATATGCTAAGAGAAAAATTGATAAGAATTATAACAAAATGGTACCCTAGAGGAAGTACTAGAAAGATGGGAAGGTGATTTGAAGGAAATAGTGAGCCCGGGGTGCAAAAGATAGAGACAAGTGGAAAACCTTAGAGGAGGCCCTTGTCGAAAGACAAGCTGTCAAGAAAAAAACGGCAACAGTGTTCTACTTCTATGACATAATGAATGTAATTGTTGGTAGTTTAAACATCTTTAAAATTACTCGAATTTAAAATAGGTGTAACAATGCATACAAAATTCCATTAATGTTTTTGTGAGGCGCACTACCTAAATTTGAAGGTCAGCGGCTTCACTTATTACATGTCAGAAAACTATATCGGTGTAATGTCGGTGGCAACACGCGCGGCGGCGTGTCGCCGACATGTTTCTCTCCACAAAGGCTTAGTTGCGTAGAGCGCTTAAGATTCAAAATTTATAATAGCACAATTATCTCGGTATCGAACACATAAAGATTCGTCTCATGCATTATATACGTGTCCCGTTGTCGGCTCGTAAAGAATGATGCGGTGTCTCCCGCGGCGCAGTCGGCACCATTACTCCTCGTCCATGAAAAATTCATACCCAGCCGTTTGATCGCGTTAGCGGTGTGCCTGTGTGGACTGTACCCTCTTCGAGTGTTTCTTGCATTACCACGTGCATTCTCCAACGAAAAATAGAAAATTTTTAGCTGAAAGTTTGTAGACTATAACTTGATGATGATTGATGGAGATCACAGTGCTAGTATGTTTTTACGCGTGAATTGTCGTTGTGAAGACATAATATGCGAGAAAGCTATTATGTTAAGTCGAAATTTTATAATAACATGTACAAACTGTATTATAATGGTCTCTCTTCATAATCGGCGATTACGAAGAAGACTTTAAAACATTCGAGCACAATCCTGTAAAGGGCTCTCGTCTCTCATTGTCCAACTCTGCTCGTCGATGTTGAGAAACTATAACGAACGATTGTATGGGATGGTTGATCGTGGCGATTACGTCAAGGAAGCGTATAATTTGGTTACGTATTAAGATGGTTTGTGCTCTTGTCACCTCTCGTAGACAACTGATAAATTACTTGTCTCTAAAGTGAAATTTCACAAGATGGTAACCTTACGGCTATCCTTATAGTCCGCATCCTTGTAGGACAGCAATAAAATTTTAAACTGCTAAAGTACTAACAAATTTTGCAACATTGTCTTTGTATATATCTTACTCATTCTCCAACTATACCCACCTCACTCTCACACTCATACACGTACTCTGGGGCACAGTAAAGGTAGCTTATGACCCGCCGCTGCCGAGTCGAGCCTCACTAAATATTACTGCACCCGGAATGCACCCTAAAAGCGAATGTCGGCTATAACCGTTTATATCTGTTTATTTGGTTGGATTTTTCACTTGAAATGAGTTGTGACTAAAGGTTATTTTTCGTACGTTGTTGTTGATTTTTTGTGCCTATATATTTTATGATGGTCATGCAAACTAGTGAAAATGTGAAATTGTTTCGATCCATGACAAATGAAGTGTAAACAATATTGTTAAGAGGTTTTTCGAACGGTCTTTTTAATAAAAAGAATTCTTAGAGCTTGTAATGTACACAGGTAATTACCTATTTTAGTTAATATTTTTTCTTTTTCACAGTGGATCTTCTGCAAATGTTGGAGTTTAACGTGACGGTGTCGTTTCCGGCGGCCCCCCTGCTCACCGTCATACTGGCGTTAGTGGGTGAGTACTTATCATATCTATTTTGAGTCACCGTTGTCAGAATGTGTGAGTTGGAGTAGTGCACAAAGGGTACCTATACCAAACACCGTCGGGTTGACGAGAGTGCGTGTAGACGGCTAACAACGACATCTCTCGTCGATTAAAGTGCATTAACAATTAATATCGTATTATGAAACATGTTACGAAAACGCTTGACCGATGCAGACGACTAATAATTTGAACGATTTTTTTTATTTATTTACTACCCATCATAACAATATAAAATTCAGACCAATATATAGTTGATACCACAAGTCTTTATATAATTATGATTTATTTTTGTACATTTCGACAATTATAAAATGATGTTCGTATATCTAAATATCTCACGTAATGAGTAGACGAGATAAAGTCACACTCGTAATTCCAATATATTTTTATCATCGTGTAAACGCACTCAAAAGTTTGTCGAGATTAATTCGAAAGTGCTCGCGCCGAAATAATCGAATCGTATCGAATTGAATCCGAAGAAATTCCGCATATTGATCCGGGCGGAAATACCGGAGGAGTATCAAAGATACCCCGAATTCGAATGGATTTTTGGGTAACTTGCCTACCGGATTCTGTAGCTTATTGGATCTTGCTCGGTGACAATTGAGGTGGATTGAAAGTTGACATATTTTGAAATTGGCCTAGTTTATGTGTTGTAAAGAAGAAATATAATGTCTAACTTTTTGTAAAGACTAACTAATAGTATAAATTCGTTTAAAAAGCGCTTACTGTCATATGAGACAAATATTAGTTTTTTTTTAATATTTATAAACCTAATTGTACGCCAAACTTTTCATTTAATAGAAACGTAATGTCAGGGACATTAGGTAAGTGTGGCGATATGTCTTACTTGGCAAAGCTAAAAATTTGTGGTAAACTACACTTACACAGATAAAACGACTACTTTCATAGATGATAATAATAATAATATCCTTTTTTGTGGCTTAATAATTTGTTGCAATTTGAATTATAATAAAATAAAAATAGTTTTGTTCAGGTTTTGCACTGTGTTTGTCATGTTTTGATGCTTGATAACGTAACAGTGGAAACTTGTAATTGGCTTATTGCTTTTCAATCTATATCTTTTGTTATTAAATGCTGTAAGTTTTAGTAATAAAATATACTATATAATGTGGCATAAATAAGGGGATTTCAAGCAGAACACAGTCTTATTCTTTGTCCTCTCCTCGTACTATCTGTCTTATGCTCATTTGAAACCTAATGAGAATATTTACTAGACCATAATTTGAGTCTCATCACGGTGCGCCTCGCAAACAAATTGCTTTCCTGCAACTTGGCAAAGGCAAGTGTGCTCCGACACTTGTGTAAAACTTGCGGTCTTTTGACGTCTGCTGTTCGCACTTTGAGTGTGGGGTCTTATGACTTAATGCCCGTAGAACTTGGCGTCTCGGTATATTGCAACCCTCTGAATGCGTCTTAATTTTAAGCCCCTTATGTGTTTCGTGTGTGCGTTTGTGGTACTGTTATTATTGCTGTTGGAGCGATTCAATGCCAATTTATTAATGAGCATCGCTTGGGAATACTCAAGTAGCAAGAAAGGGTTTAGTGAAATTCCGAGTTGAAATAAGACGATATCGTAGAGATAATCAGGTCATTAGTAATGCCTCTTGGTCTAGAATATTTTTCCAGATTCTTTTCTCGTCTAATACATTCTATTAGATTTTCTCCTACGCCACTCAAAATGGTGCAACAATTCTCTTTAGTAAAAATTCAACAACAAAAAAAAGAATTCAATTCAATTTCTTTATCAGCAAAATGTGTTTTTAACATCACATTTGCTCCATTAGACACGCATATAAATGAAACATACAAATTTTATTCTTGATTATATTAATTACAAAAATATGTATATTTTATCAGAGTATTATTAGAAGTGAATATTTGTATATGTCAGGTAAAATCTATATTTTGATAATTTGCATTGCAAGTTATATAAATATTTAATTCCAATATAATTTCACAGATTAAAATTTATAATTGTGTCCATAATCAACATATAACTTACAATTTTAACAAATAAAATGAAATGAAATAATCATGTCATATCGTTATTTAAATATTATAACTATAATTGTCATTTAGGATGTCATTGTGATTTAATAACATTCATCAAAAGAAACACCTATATCCATATACTTCTATATGAAATACTCCATATTTTTAAAAGCAGTTCTACGTATCTCGGGTGTCTCGTATCCCCTTATATCGACGGAGGTTATTTCAGTATCGTGTGTCGGGCGTCTTTCGTTAGTAGGTCGGTCGATTCAACAAGTCGCCTGTTGCGCGCCGGGCACCGCCTTTAGCGCCCCGCAGACGCCAAACCGACGGCAAATTGATATATAATGAGGATTGTTAGTGATTAGGTGGAGTGGATGTGTGGCTAATGATATGTGGTTGATTGGGTATGCAGAGAAGTAAATAAGATTAGTATGCTCAGGATATAAGCACTATGCAGAAATCAGAGGGTCCGTTGCATAGTGCGTAAGATCTTTGGTTCGCACTCGAGAGGGTGCAGGTTCGAACCCCCGTGAAGGCGTGTACCAATGAGACATTTTTTGATCTCAAGTACATAATACGGATGTTCGTTGCCGTGGGAGACCTATCTTTCTGCATGAATGGGCCGGCTCCACCGGAGTGATAACACGGCCTCACAAAAAACTGGCGTGAAACGGCGTTGTGCTGTGTTTCGTTTAGTGAGCGAGCTTGCCGGTGGACCAACTTCCCTAAACCCCCTGTCCCTATTCCCTCATAAGGCCGGCGACACACTTGCAACGCTTCAGATGTCACGAATGTCCATGGGTGACGGCGGTTGCTTCTCATCAGGTAACCCGTCTGCTAGCTTGCCCCCTAAATATCATAATAAATGGAGGATAATCATAATGCGGTGGTACTAGATACATTGCTAATGACATGGCTGAATTTATAAATCGGCGTTATAGGCATGGCCTATGGGCGGCAGCTTTCTAACCTCCGAGGAGCCTTCACTGGCTTATGATAAATGAAGATCGGACACATGTATGTAGTCATGGAGTCCCCCAGAATCCTACAGACAGCAATTAACGATGTATACGGTAGAAGTGGATAACGAAATTTTATAACGTATAAGAGAAACCACTAAATTTTCCTTTATGATTTGAACAAACCTTGTAAGTTAATTTTCCGGCAACTGGCAACAAAATCCACAACCACTTTCTGATTCTAAAGCTTTCGCTTATGCAGTTAACGTAAATTTTTAGATTATCATAAATTTTAGACGCATGTTACTATGTAGGTTACATGCGTCTTAAATTATTATTCTATAAACTGTAGTTACTACTACTGTGAATTAAAACGACATATGCTGTTTTTATTTTGAAATTTTAATCAAATATATAAATTGTACCCGCACATGTAGTTTTTCGCATTGTTTTCCGCAATCCTTACCGATTGAGGGCGAGGTGTGAGGTCGGCGCGCTGACCTGTAGGGGTCGCGAGCTCACATACCAAAGGAAACTTTACGCCCCGCCCTTTCCGGCAATCGTCTGTTTTACTTACATCACTTGGATTTAACCGGATTGTACTGTCCATGGACATTTTAACCTCCGATACAAAAACGTTTATAACTTTAACGTGTCAGCGTCTCTGTCTGTCTGTGACATCATACCCCCCAAACGAATGCAGCGAAATGAAGAATGTGTGTTCTGAACCTATACAAAGTTGTGAGGGGTGAAACTGAGGAAGAAAATCCGAATGTTACCAAATTTACTTTTACGTGCAGATTTTAAAAATATGAGCATAGTTTACCTAAAGACAAATTATAACTTATCGCTTTTTACTGCAATGTCGCTTGCGGTAAAAACAAAATTTGAAGTCTTGATAATGCATAAACTGCAGGAAATGTGGGGTGATTGTGTTTGGAAAAGACTGTGTTTCAGGGCACAAGTTCAGTGAAAAATAACATTGTACCAGTGAGAAACAAACCTTTCTTATTTATAACACATACACGTTGTACGTCTTGGCAAACATATAAACCCAGGAAATCTATACATCCAGATTTAGCATACAGACGTGAACGTAGGTTCAGCTAGTTTGCAGACTCAATTATTGTTACGACGGTCGCGGCTTCCAAATTCTAATCTTGAAGTTGTGTCTGTCCGACTTGTACTGCAGTGCTTCTCAAACTTTTTCATAACGAGACCCCCCACTGATAAAAAATTGACCCCTTTATTCTGTTGTGTCGGACATGTAGTTCGATTTTAATAGACAATTAATATATTCCATTAACAAAAAAAAACGTTTTGTAAAATTTACTTTGTTCATTACAATATTTTTCAACATCTGCGTAAATAAACTGTTTATTTTTTTTTAAGCTTTAACCCTTTGAGTTATTGCGATCTAAACGTTGAGAAACACTGTCGCATTGCATATCGTCTGATTAATATCGTCTGTGGAGACGTACAATGGCTTTGTGCTGACAACTATACCGGCTAATGTTATTGGACTGTCATGCAGGCCAAGAAACTAATTCGGCAACATAAACAGCGGTAAGAACGTAGGTGTGCTCGTCTTTATCTCTTTACAAGAAAAAATTTATAAAGAGTAAAGAAAGATTTGTATGTTTCATAATTTAAAATCGATTCAGCGCTAACATTAAACAAACGGAGAAGAAAATAGTAAATTTTTTGTCACGTTAATTGTTACGGGTGAGCATACATACATTTAATATTTTGATTATATAGTCTTATGTATTTTTTAAAACCACACTTAATTTTTGTTTCATCAGACTCAGTTACCTTTCAATATATTATTTATAATTATTATTCGTCCTTGGAGAGCTCACTAAAAATGTTCTTAAAATAAACTAAAGTCACCGACCTTTTGTTTTAATTAAGCAAAAGAAATAAAAAAAAAACATCTTCAAATCTAACAAATGTTTAAATTTCACGAAAAATTTTAATCTTCTTTCGAAGATGGTATCGCGTCGGTCGGAAACTTTGAAAAATGTCTACCGGGGGATTAGAGCCAATCCGTTCACGAAGTTCGGCATGTCTAATAAGTTCTACTATCTACATCGTAGAAGGCTAGACATTTCAATTATGATAGCGGATTAATATTTTCTGGGATTGCCCTCGTTGCGTTTGAATTTTTTTCAAAGCATTAGGGGGCTTTTGATATATGTTTAAAAAGTTTGAGAAATAACGTAAATTCGCCATTTCAATTAGCTTATTCAATGCGTTGTAAGAAAAGATCGACGAGCCTTGGATCAACTTTGGCTTAGATACTTCTAAAGCCTAAATAGCAGCTAATACAACATACAAGCACAATTACAATGTATAAACTATAAACATTATACAAATAGTTAGTCCAGAATACAGCGCGGCGTATTTAATCTCATATTCTTTGAAAACAATCTAGAAATGTAAAGCGAATGTCGGAAACAAATTCCTATTATAAAATAGGAAGTGCAAGGGACGTATAAAGCATACACAGACTTACATTAATTTCCTTGCCCCGGGTCACTACTGTGGAGATCGGAAGTTGGAGCCTTTCCCCTTGTTATGTAAGCGACAAACCGATCAGAATAAACCTTTAAACTTTGTACAGTGGAATTGTTTTGTGGATTTACAAAGAATTGCCTTGTAGTATCTATGAGAATTATCTTCTAATGAATTTTCGCATACTCACGGAAAGTTACACATATGTGACACTTTCCCACAGTAAAAAGTAGCCCATGTGCTGATTTTGGACATCACTTAGCCTACATTCAAAATCAGGCCAGCATGAAATCGGTCCAGTTTCTTAAACGTGAAGAAGTAACAAACACACAAACTCACAAACTTTCGCATTTATAATATTATTAGTGTGAAAACGAATTTTTGTACAACGAACATTACACACAAAGGTTAAAATCAATTTTCTACCAATCACGTGGTCGCTAGAGATATGTAAACAATCAAGTTTTGATATTTTCATGCAAATATAAAAACATCGGAGTCCTATTTCAGGGGGCTCACGTGTTTTTGTTTGCTCGCACATAATGGCGCATAGCGACACGCCGTCCGCGGCACGTAGCGCGACCATGTTGAATACTAATAGAGCACGGATAGGCGCCGCTCACGTCTCCTACCCGAAAATTGGATTCGCATCGCATACACCGGCCGGTATTAACGCCGGACTGTCCGAAACAATGCCCAATCAAACGGACTGAATCGCCCCGTATATATATATTTCTCCCGTATGCAAATTCTGCCGTTCGCGGCCTCCTTTTTCCCCAACGTAAATATGGTTAATAACGCGTAATTTTGCGATGACGCGCGATGCATAAATTGTATTAATCGCGATCCCGTAATCCGGTTACCGCTGCAACTCGTCCGCATTAACCGCAGCGAATGTTTTGATAATCGATGTGTCCATCAGTCACCTTTTCACTTTGATGTATAAGCCCGTCGCCGTCTGAAATAATATTTCTTTCTTTTTTAAACGACACCTACACGGCATCGATATCGGTTATTAATTTGCAAAATGTCTGCGGACTTTCGTATCGCAGTGAGGCTCTTAAGCCCGACCGGAGAGAGAGCGGTCGACAAAGGGCGGACGGTGTGGATTACTGCCCCCCCCTTAGGTGTCTCTACAAATGGGGATTTAATTTGCCGTATCCGTAAATACAATAGGCGAAAATTCGTACTCCCATCGCTGTCCTCCGGAACAATGAGGGTCCCGACGATTAACAAGTTTTCGGCATGGTAAATTTTAAGTGCCGAGTCAATTGCATAAATGTCTCACACGTGCAGTTGCCGAAACTGTTTTTTTCTACCGGCTTCTATATTTTGAGTATGTTATGTCTCTTTTTTTGTCTATAAAATATGTTACATTATCAGAAACCCGAGTATTTAAGCCGGCAGGGCTATTATGTATCTCGTGAAAGCAAAACTTGCTCCAAAATCAAAATCGTATCATATATAAACAAAGGCAATCTAGCCGCAATGCTTCCTTTTTCCTATTCAGTACTGTTAAGCATGGATTTTGATACAATTTTTTTCCAAATTTGAACTTTAGTAACTGAACGCGAGTTTATGGTTGTCACCATAGTTGATTCTTTGTTGATCGCAATTTTTACAAAAAAAAGCCCTGCCGGTCGTATATTATAAGAATTTCGGAATAGAAAAATTTTCATACAAAACCTATTAGAAATATCGGATAGTATGCTAGGCTTACAACAAAATATGAACAGAGCGCGTTTCGGAAGGGCCTTCGATTTTTTCTGATTTCGCGACTCTATAAAGTCTTAAGCTAATTAAGCGCCCTTTTTGTAAAACAGGGCGGGTAGATAATGATGTGACTAAACATTCGGCTGGCTACGGTAACGTGAAACAATAGATGGATGGTGGCGGCGTGACGGTGCGGCCACGAGACGCCGATGACGTCGCATTAAAACGAAATCCATACGAGAATGATTGATGACGCCGGCAAACAGCGCGCCCGGCTCTGGTCTCATTCAATTTCCTGTCACCCAATAGTGCAGGCTCGCTGAAAGAATTTTAAGTGGCTGCTTATTAATACTTTATCGCGCGCACGCAGTATTTGATTTCAATTCTCCGTTGAGAACGAAAGAATTGGGTTTTTCTGGATTGTAATTTTAGTTTTTTTTCTGGATCATCCGTAAGGCTGGCTTTAGTCTCACGCTGACAGCACAAGCACTGTCAGCGCTGAGCGCCCGAGATGCGTAAAATTCTAGCAAGCGTTTTTTTTATTTATTAACGCTTAGCAGTCTTTGATAATAATTTATACATTTCACTGTCTGTGCTGGTCAGCGAGCGGTCAAGTTATGTCTCCTGCTTTGTCAAGGTAATCTTATTTTTATATATTAGTCCATAAATTGTTTGTCAAATCAGGGTACAATTGTACCCTGTTTCCTCAAAAGCATCTTTATTGGCCCACATTTTCAGCCTATTTTCTCTCTACCGTTTGCCAGAAACAGAATATCATTTTACTCGCACGTCCGAATTCCACGCATAAGCGATGACCCATATAAATTCGCAGGCGTATCCGGTATATAGTTTATAAAGCTATCAGGTACGCAATCGATGGATTGAGTAAACTCGGCTCTGTCAATACGGCACGGGAGGTGTTCGTGACGTATGGCCGGTATCCGACGCCGGTTCATTTGTTGGTTCAACCGACGCTGTGTTATAGCTGTAATGCCGGCTTTATTCGACGTTACGTTTAAACTTTGATTTTACGCCCCATTTTTGTAACGTTACGTTGGGAAACTTTATTTTTATAACAATAAAAAGTAAACGCGATAGTTACCTAGGCAAGCACCTAGGCTACTTTTTTCGGTCTGAGCGTCAATTGGTGTGTGGTTTTCCGTGTGCTTTTTGTTGTGCACGATTTATACGAATACTTCACATGATACAATAGTATCCTCTCCTCTCCTCTTACACTGCTCTAAGAAAAGTTAAGCTTCGGCCAAACCTTTGATCCTGCAATGCGGGACACGGGACACGGTACGGGAGCATCTGCAAGCTGGTCAAATTGGAAATCTGCAGTTGTACCCCAGCAAAAGCCCGAATTGCATGTTCGTCGGCTTAAGAAGTTTATAGGCGTTAGACTAATATTCAAAGTTGTTTAGTTTGTTCATCTGCAGCTGTGGTTGAAACTAGTAGGTTTCTATTTGGGAAAAGTGAACAATGCTAGTAGGATATTGTCGAAGATTAACAGATTTTATTTTCTCCAATTAGTATTAACATATTTTATTTTCTAAACTTAATCTAAGAAATATAAAAACGACTTCGGCTAAAATAAATTAGTTTTGTTTTGGCATCAGTTTTTATTTCGAAAACGGACGTTCCAGGTGCGTTTAATAATAATTTTCTACGTCATGAAATCGCTGGATATTGCCAATATATTTACTACAGTGGTGTATATATTTTATTTCCATCAAGAAATTAATAACGTAGCCATCGTTAAAAAGGAAGTGGAAAAAGGTAATTTCATCGACTATATTAAACCACATTAAACGTAGAAGGTTTCGAATGATGGTCACAAAATACGTTTATATAAATTTCTCGGAAAGTCATAAAGTATATTCCAATATAAATGTTTTGTAAAGACGCCGAGGTCCGTAATGAGTAAATTGATATATATCTGAGCCACTTATAAGTTTTCTAAGTCGAGTTGTAATAAAAGTTCCTCTAGACAACGTCTTGCCGGGTGGAAGTTTTGAGAAGTTGCTCCCTGTTTGTTTGATTCTTATATCACTCGATACTCGAGTGTCGCGAGTGCACTGGAGTGCTGGGTGATACTTTTATTATTTCCTTATGGACTTAGTGCAATCGACTTCCATCTAACAATAACTTGTTTTCAATACTTTCCCGATGTTTTATTCTCGTTAAATCATTATGTTCTTTATTGTATACGGAGGTGGGAGCATTTAAGCGGCTTAAGTATTTAGAAAATGTTTCCATGAAATATATTTTAATAAGCCTCGTTAGAGTGGGGTAATCGCTTGGTTTTTTTTTGCGGAATTGTTTGAGCTTCGTCTACTTTATTTTTTACCAATGTACTAAATCAGATATTAATAAATTTACGTTGGCTAGGTATAATTTGGCCAGGTTTTACTTGACGTAAATGACAATTGAAGACATAAGTGAAAGAAGCAGATAAACTAACATTTAAAAACAGACGAAAAATTTATGAAATTAGAATAATGTGGATTTGATGTATTATCTACTCTAAGTAATTAATAAACTAGGTAAGTTAAAAAGGTTTGTCAAAATTTTATGGAAAATATTAGTATTATAACTTTACTCGAAGTTTGTAAATAGCTAATTATCCGCTTCATCCATTTGCCTTTAATTTATAAATTGATCGTACCAATTTGGCATACCTTTCAAACAACTAAGGAGTAAATCAAATTTCTCTTATATACACTACTTACCCAAACCGTTTCTTCGGGTGAGTTAAGTTTGTAAGATCTAAAATAGTCTGTGCTTACATCATTTAATATTAATCCACATCTGATAGAAACTTCCAGACGTTCGGTTTTATCTCGAATGAACGCGCAAACTTAGTCTCAAAGCTTTCCTTGCCGCATAAAACGAACCTTGATTTTTTAAGAATATAGTAATATTCTAGATATTTTTCTAAAATTCTGAAAGGGATGGGAAATGTAGGTTTTTTAATGCGCATTCATAAAAAAAAACTTTCGCGAATACAAAAAAAATTATAACGAAAGAACATAATATACGGTCGAATTAAAAACCTAATTTCAAAGTCGTTTTAAGGTATTTTGAAATTACTTGCGTCTTAATTGAAACTCTTTCCAGAATGTTAAATAGCGTTATATAAAACATTTGAAAACTCTAAAATAAATTTTAAAATGTTTTTAACGTAAAAAATCGAATAAGGTATTTTAGTTATTCTATCTCACATCCACCATCGGGATTTCCATCGATCAATTTAGTTTTCGGCTTGACACGGCTTTGTACTAAAACAGAAACGGATGGTATGATATTTGGATTTTTTAAGTTTTATCCATACTAATATATATGGAAAAGCATATTTGTCTGTCCTTCGTCGGTGTAACGAATAAACTATCGACTCAATTTTTGGCATAGACTTGCGACTTGCGAAAGCAAGTATAAACTATAAAGGCATTTGCGTCATCCTTGAGCGTAGTATCTGTTCGAAACATAAAGCGATATTTAAAGCGACTCTTGTACAGCTTATTGCCTAAATTTCCAACACGGAATTCCAATGTTTTCGACATTTTAAAATGTGCCCGAAAAAGTAGATGGGTGTCATTACGAAAATGTTTTCGCTTAAATTCAGTAAACAAAATACATGCGGCCTCAATATGATCACGTTAAAATATGTCCATCGAATAAGGCCCGATATAGCCAAGCTTTTAATTAATTAAAGTAAAAGCAATAACCGATGGCCACGTGAATTCATTTACCCTGTAAAGTTTAAAAAAGGAAAAGCACGCGAGAAGAAACGAAACCACCAAACTATATTCATATCTGAACTAGTAATCTCATGAAATTCGTTGGCAGGCCAGCGACATCGAGCAACAGACCAAAAAGGAACTGGGGGTTAGCCAAGATCTAAAAGTTTTCGCTTCTTTGTAGAATCGGCAAATAAAATATATGGAAATGACATAAACGTTCGTTACGCCCTATTTCATTTTCATACATTTTGTTTGGCGAATCTACAAAGAAGTGGAAACGTTTAGATCTTGGCTAACCCACCTGGCCTGCTGTTCTGGCTTGAAAAAGTGGCCTCGTGATTCCGGGTATGAATAGAAGCATCCCGATTGAGCAACCGTCGGACAAGGAAATAAGCAGGGTTATATGATAAAGTTAATTAGCTAGAACATTTGTTCCCCCGAGCCACCGTACAAATGAGATGCGATGGACGCTAAAAAGTAAAAGAACCCAGTCGACTCGATGTGGGAGTTGTCATGTTCACCTTAAATAATGTGCTTGTAAATTGTGTTGTCGTCTAAGACTTGCTGTTGATGGTAAAAATATGATACCAAGGACCAGTAATGAAAGACCAGATTGCCGTGGGAGACCCATGCTTCGGCACGAATGGGCCGGCTCGACCGGAGTGATACCACGGCCCCACAGGAAACTGGCGTGATACGGCGTCGTGCTGTGTTTCGTTCAGTGAGTGAGTTTACCGGTGGCCCAACTTCCCTAATCCACCTATCCCTATTCCCATTCCCTATTCGCTCATAAATAAGCCCGCAACGCACTTGCGACTCTTCGGATGTCAGGAGTCTCCATGATCGACGGCAGTTGCTTGCTATCAGTTAACCCGTCTGCTCGCTTGCTCCCTAAGTATCATAAAAAAAAGTTTCCTCACTTCCTAATATGTGCCGTGTAGGATATTTAAAACTTATTTGACAATATGAAAAATCTGTCAAAAGTTTGCGGTTAGCCCATCTGACACTTATCAGAAAGTGGTGAAACAGGCCCTGGAGCTAAGAGCGCGTCTACTGCACCGGAATTGAAGCGGACGGAGAGTCGTTATTATCGAAATACCGATGGGGTGCGTCTACTGCATTATTACTGCATACAAAAATTCAGCATCGTCAATTAAGTATATTTGGACATCTAATCAAAACGTCAGGAAGTCAAAAAATCTTAGAGTAAAGCGTTGTATAAAACAATTATGGTATAGAAAGCTTATTAAACAACGTATATCTATGTAACTTCAATATGAAGTTTACATTTCTTTGCGTTGTGCTTATCAAAACACACCGAAAATATGTCAAAACCTGAAACACCAGAATTTGAATAAAGCCTTCACTTGGAATGGAAATATATATAAAGCAACAAATCCGTCCGCTCTGTACGCACCGTTCCCGGCGCTGTGCACGCGCACCTTTAAAATGGCATATATTAGGCATCTCTGATAATCTCTACATTAGCAGACAATACGGTCAGCCCGATTCCGTCGGACCGTAACCGCAGTAGAGTCAAGACGGAAGATATTCCCGAAGTTGCAAGCTGCGGGGGCCTCGAGCGGTAATTACTTCGATCGCCGATCCCGCTGCCAACTCAAACATGCATCCCATATTTGACTTATATCAGTGTATATAGTTATACTTGGGAGACTGTGGATTGTCCTTTTGGGTTCTTCAAATGGTTTAGTTCGCCCACACATTATCCGAATTTCTGATTTGAAATGATTCGGACGCCCCCTGGAGTGAACTCTGTTCATAAAATATATGTGTTGATGTGGACCTGCAATCTGCATACTGTCCTAAATTTCTTATTGGTTTTAGGTTCTACGCAGATCGCTCTACAAAATCTTGTATGAACTTGTGGATATTGTTTTTGGTTCCTAAAGCGGTCTAAAATGAGAGGTTTATCCAGATCTTACTATTAAATTTAATTTTGCCATCACCTTTCATATTTAAGAGACACTCATTCTTAGCGCTATAAAAGTTATCGATTATCGGATTAATGGAATTTAAAATAAATATACGCATGACTTCATTTTAGCTAGAGGTCGTTTAGTTTAGTTATATTATAGTTATTATACATAGATTACACAAATAATTTACATTGTTTGTTCCCTGTCTTGCTATATGCCATTTTGTCGCCAATCTAAAAAATACAACCATAATCTGGAGCAACATGTCTTCTCGGTGTAACCGCATTAACGGTCTTTGATATCCATCCCGAGGGGCTATCCCACGGTTAAAATAGTTAATGCCCAATAGAATTACGGGCAAAGGGGCAGTGCAAAATGTATCACGGTTTCATGGAAGTCCCAATTATGTACATCAAAGCGGGGAGGATATTGATGAATTAAGTCAGTTTGTGCAAATTCCGTACGTCCGCCGGAAGCGACCGTCACACGAGCGTCGCACAACTTTTGATTGTGTCGTCCTCTATGCGGAGGTGTGAAGAATGGACGTGGCGTTACATTTCAGCTATTGGGCTTTTCATGTCAATTGGATGAGCTATGAGTCCGTTACATTTACCTTCGTTAAAAGCCCAAACGCGACTATGATACGATTATTCCATCATGAAATGCCAGACTTTCTTCCAGCTTCATCAACAGACATAAAATTCCTCGTAAGTAAAGAATTTAAAATTTTTGTTAAGCTCGCCAAAAGTCGTGAATGTCTGAACCGATCTGACACAAATTTCAAGACTTGAAATCTATTATATAAAAATAAGAGGGGTTGTCCTTCCTGAATTTTACTGAAAGTACGAACATATTTGCACGGAACGCATTCGTTGGGAAGGTTTTGGACTTCATAAGGTGTATAGCAAATAAAATTTATTAGGAAATATTTTAAGAGATAACACAAAAACAGGGAAAATAATTTTTCACATACGCCGCCACCTCTGAGCATGCACTACAACGGCACACGTAGGTACGTGGTTTTTAAACTATTTTCGAATTCCACGCGAGCAAAGCCGAGGGCAAAAGCTAGTGTTACATAAATATTGCTAGTCTTATTCGGACTTGAGAACGTCTGATTCGATTTGAACAACAATTTTAGTCTTGAAATGTTGATGGAGGTGATATGAAGTTCACCCAGTCATGATGATAGTTTTAATTAAATATTGTAGGTTTAAAAAAAAAATTAAATGCACTAATCGACACGTATTTCTGTGTTTTCTCGACCGAAAATATATTTTTAATAGCCTTGTAGTAGATCATTTGAAAAAACTAACAGCTGTGTCAGCCGATAAAGCACAAAAATACATGTCGTTTTCTAAATTTAAGATTCGACTTTTTATGACTGTGGCGATCGATAAATTGATGAAATTTTCATGGCCAAGAGATCTTATTAAGACGTTTTTATCGACAGGTTTGCTTTACCTAGCCTCAATTAAGTATCTAAGTAAGGGCCATATAGATTTCCAATAATAATGAAGCAATTTAAATTTCAGATCCAAGTAAATAATGTTTTTCGTCTCGGGGCTATTTTGTTTGAGAATTTTTTAGAACACGTTGATAGGTCGGCAGGTTGTCGCAGTTTTAAATCGAATCCTGCAATATTGCTTGCGCTCCTCTCCCAAGTGACTTTCTACTTGTTTTTCATTTCGAAATATGTTCAGACATAATTTTTTTATAATCGAATCTGAAATTTGTACTGCGCTCCTCGGAGGACCTGAGCAATATTTCTTAACGAATTGCTTTTCTAAGTTAATATCGTTTGCATAATAATTAATGTAGGCTCGAAGATAATCATTGCGAATCTTTTCATTTTACCGTCGATCATACTGACAAGAAGTAATTAAATATTACGTACTTAAATTCAATTAAGGTTTTATTCTTACCTAAAGATTAGGATAAAACCTCACAGCCTCTGTCAAAACATTAAAAATAAATGCTCATTGAACTTAATTCTGCCGTTGTTCGTAAGACTTATGTCTTGTTTACGCGTATTAAGTAGACCTACTCAAGGTAACCAAATTTTATGTGACTTAATTTTAAGTGTATGTCCAAAAGTATTTAAATAGTTAAGCTCTTTAGTTGACTCAAGATGGACGATCTACAACGTACAAAAGTCGTAAATTCTATCATTAAATTTGTTATTGATGAGGTTTTGGAGGAACAAATTATTAAAAAGCCTATTAAAAAAATGGAGCACGACGAAAAACTGTACCCGAATACGCCGCTACAATTGTAAATTTAATTAAATTGTGCTAACATTTACCTGTCCAAATATGTCAATGACAAGCCCCGCTTACCAACTTAACAGAAAGAACTGAAAAATTTCTAATTATAGATAAGTAGTAACTAAATTTTAACTTGCAACTAGATTCTAAGTTTTGTGTTTACATAAAATTCAATAACCTAAAATTTAGTTACCTATTTATCTGCTTAATACGTGTAAACAAGACATTAGGGCTTATTTCACCGCTTACTAATAAAGTTTCTCTTAGACTATCCACATCTTTTTTGACAGATTCTCCATACAACCATAGACCAATTATTTTATAGACTTACAGATCTTTTATCTAATTGTGTTACAAATATCGCCAACAAACTGACATGCAGTTTGGCGGTTTTTAGGCTAAGTATATAA
>JAOTAV010024835.1:0-21803 GCA_026546445.1 Cyclargus thomasi
TTGTGATTCTCTATATCTTTAGGCCCACTATCATAATAATTTGCATTCAATAAATTTTGTTTTACACGCATATTCCCTATTAAGATATGCAGTCCTTCTGGAATATTATAAACGTCACACGACAGAAAGGGACAGCCTACCTTGATTACTTAAACACTGTTTAAATATTTTAATGAATAAGGGGGTTAATGTTATTAAATAACACTGTATCAAATAAAATATGTAATCTTGTTTTTTTTTTAAATAATTTTATAAAAAATGTAAGTATCAGAATGAATTTACACATAGTTCATTCGCAGTAAAATACCATCTACTATCGTGATGCCATAACATGTCCGTGGCGGTCATTGACCCTTTTTCATATTTCATCGTTTTTTTTATTAAAATCCCGAGATTGACAATGAAGTGACAGCATTTTTCACACTCAATGAGAACTGGGTATGAAACATAGCATTCAAACTCGTAAAAAGTTCGACATTCTAAGATTTTATAGGAGTTTTTACTTTTCTCTTGAAATTTTTCCTTATTTCTTCTTTTGCTACAAACCTCACGGAGCCCGAGACCTTTCCAACGAATGCAAAAAATGATCTAAAATATATAGTCAGGAAGGAAAACCCGACATACTTTTATATAATAGATAAAAATATAGACACTACAAGTTAATAATGTAACAGTAATTCAATTTGTTTTTTATGCACAATAATGTAACAAACATTGCTCTTATTTGGTGCGTATTCTCTTATACATTAAAAGGCAGCTTGGTCCTTGTAGTACAATCGGGGCAGTTGATTAATAGCCTGATTGCGCACCTAAGTGATTTGGTCGCGTTATCTCCTAGCCGACAGATCACGACTTACATGTAAATCACATTTTCCGACCGAATGACGTAAGTCCGTCAGCTAGCTAGGAATCAATTTCCTCGAAGTCGAATAAAGTTGCTAATGCCCAGGATACACGAGGACAGTTTTGAAAGCCAGGATAACAAGCTAGCCAGTGTCAGCTAGCCAAGCCGGCAGTTCAAAAGCCAGCTAGCTGACACTGGCTTGTCAACGAATTTGCTCAGATTACTGGCATAGGAATTAAACTAGTTTTGTCTATTCGAGGCTAGAAATACTAGCTTGACAGAACAATGCCCTCGAGTATTCCGGACGTTAGAAATAAGCTTACTTAAATATCCTTCGTGATTACTTACTAGACATTGCCACTTTAATAATATAAAAATATATAATTTCATAATTTGTCTTTAGTTATATTTCTACAAGTTAAAGACCTGTGAGCACGATGTATACCTGTGACACTTCAGTCCTAATCTGAAACAAAATTAGTGCTTATTATTTCATATAAAACTGAATGTTTGTTTGTTTGATTGTAAGTCAATCATGCCGAAAAATCTTTGATGACGAATCGTGTTCTTTTTGAAATACCATACATGAAGCTAAACATAGCACAGTTTATAGCTCAAATGAACGTTAAAATGTGTACAAGCCGGTCTGTTATATCTTCGAAATTAAGCTACTAAACCAATTTTGATGGAAATATTTTGAGTACAAGTAAGGGCACTTTGACCAATATGAAGGAATGGACATGCCATGCGCATATATATATTTTTTAATTTATTTATTGATCAATAAAAAATTGCAAAATACAGGTTGTTCGGCACAATATAAACTTTTGCAAGTTTTACCGTGCACCGTTAAATGCATATAAAAATGCATATAAAATGTTTAAAAATGTGCCAAGACACGAAAACGTATAAACACACGCGCACAGCTGCACACGTTCCAATTGCGTGAATATACGTTCAAAGATAGAGATAGCGAGACGTACTTGCACTGTAGCGCGAACGAGATAGCATTCATTATGTCAGTGATTTTCACCCTTTTTGACGCTTCAAGCGCGCACTTCACGTCAGCTTGCCCGTTTCGTATGCAAGTCAACCCAGAGGTTGCATACAAAAAGCGCAACTTAGCGTGAAGCGCGTACTTGACCTGAAATTGCTGTAAAACCATGGCGGGCGGTAAACAATTACACTTTTTTGACGTCTGACGAAGTAATGCCTGATGCTTTATTTGTGATTTTTTATGATATTTCGGGGGGCAAGCGAGCAGACACCTTACCTGATGGAAAGCAACTGCCGTCGCCCAACGACTTTATGAGTGCCACCGATAAATTCACTTACTGAACAAAACACAGCACAACGCGGTTTCACGCCACTCCGGTCGAGCCGGCCATTCGTCTCCCACGGCAATGAGCATCCGTATGTTGTACTCGAGATCGAACAATCCCATTGGTCCCCGCCTCCACCGGGGTTTGAACCTGCACCCTCTTGAGTGCTAACCAAAGGTCTAATTGTTGAAAATACTATTTTAAATATAGATATACTTTTAAACTTTGATTACCTTATTATATAGAACTTATAGCGAGGACGATCATCATTTTCTTAGACCAGCTTCGTGCGTGCTGTAAATATAATACTTATAATTTATTACTGTATAACTTTTTAAGGATCTTTTTAACGATTTACATTTAGCCAGTAACTGGCATCAGTGCTGGCGCCGAAAACTGACTCATACTATTCACACGCAGTCAGCAGTTCTGACTGACTAGAAATCAATATACACGATAACAGTGTCAGGTCAGGTGGCTTTACCATGGGTTTATAGCAATAGTATTTGTCTATACTCGATAGCGACTACGTAAATTTTTAGTATGGCAAAATTTTAGAGCGCCCCCTAGCGGACACTTGCAGAACCTTTTGGGTTCTGCAAGTGACCGCTAGGGGGCGCTACTAAAATATACGTAGTTGCTATCGAGTATCGACAAATACCATTGCTTCAAACTCATGGTAGGGCTACTGCACCTACTCGGCTGCCGACTGACTTTAGTTAATGACTCAATGTAAACTCCCCCGTAAGTTTTCTAATAATATTAATACTAATAAAATACTAACCTTTCCTTTTTGATGCCCGTTTTAGATTTTCCGTTTACTGTAAATAAATAAGTATCTCTTTAGAAGTGTTATTAAATATGACACAACATCAAAGTAATTAAAATAAAAAATAAAATGGATTTCTATTTAAAATCGCAAGGGTCGGTCACAACAACCCTAAGACAGCAGTTATATACTCTTATGGCGTAAGGGCCGATTTACACTCAATTTAGTTGAGTTGCGAGTTAACTTGCGCGATCGGCGAGTTTAGTTATTTTTGACGTTTGAACGGTAAAATTATATTACGAAGTTAAGTTGTGAGTTGTTAATTAAGTTGGCTTAAATAGGACGCGATCCTATTTTTTGGCGAGTTAAGTGTGAAGTGCCACCACTCACGCGTCTCCCGCGCCCCGCCAACTTAACTCACCAGCGTGTAGACTACACGTGTTGATGTGTAGACGTGTAGATGTTTGAGTTTAGTGCAGTTCATATTATTATATTTAATTTATCAACAATTTTAATAAAATAGGTATTTAGTTGAGTAAAATATTAAAAGTAATTAGTTTAAAGGCAGTAATTGAGCAATTTATGGAGACTTATCTTGTTATCGAACCAGCAACTTATGATTACTTAGCTCGCCTACGTTTGAACGTTACTTAATACTTACTACTTAATTTTTAGCTAACCGTTTTATTATCTCGCTACTGTACTTAATTAAATGTCAACCGGGCCTAACGTATGTCGTGCTAACTTATGCCCGTTTAGGTAGCGCGTTACACTCACCAACAACTTTTTTATTTGTACAGTTCTCGTGTTGCAGGAACATAGCAGTTGCCTCTACCGAATTGTTATTCTCGGACTTTATCGTCGAGTATTCTGTACCGATGTCTTGTATATGATTCTTCTCTGGCGTTGAAGTCGCCATGTTGTTTGGTTTCGAGAAGGTTCCCGACTCGTCTTCAATGGTACCGGACGGTTTGGAGTCCTTGTTGAAGGCGATTTCGTGTTCCGAATCCGAATAGTCGGACTTATCGCTCCTTACGCTCGTCACGTTCGTGAGCTGAAAAAAAGGAAATGTCATTTTGTTTTTTTTATTGCAGGCACTCGCAAAGTCTGAAAGTCACTCGGTCGGTGGCGAGTGGCGCCTCGATCATATTATTCTACGTCTGGTATTATTGCCGAAAGAAAGCATACTTTATAAAGGTTGTGTTCTACGCCGTTGTGTTATACGTAATGAGTTTGGAGTGTAATTTTGTAACATCAGTATTGGGACTTAATTGATTTATATATAAGACAATAGCACACACTAACAAATCCATGCTGTATTGTCACTCTGCCAGTCGATGCTAACATCTTTGTGTGAGTGTTTATTTTTACGGAACCTCCTTTGGAAAAATGATGTTTTTCATCGTTCCAACTAAAAACATGTCAAAAATCAAGTCAGTTGGTTACTTTGTTTGGGCATGAGGGAAGGACAAACAAATAAACAAACATACATATTTCCGTTTGTAACATTAGTAAGCAAGCATTCATTCAATTGTGCGTGCGACCCTATGTGGGCGTTCGCGTGTGAATACACAACTTTCATTCCTGTGGCAGTGAGGCGGCAGGCGTCGTCCGAGTAAACAAGGCTAACCCGCACATAGGGCCGCGCACACAACTGAGTTGAACTATCTGTACCGTGTAACTGTGGTCGTCGTCGGAATCGTCGTTGACGTCTGTCATCATCTTCTCTATGAGCCGCTCCATGCTGGTCTCCGTCTCCGCCGGCGCCTCGCAGGAGCTCTTCTTGTTCACTATCTGTAATATAAACAATTTCTTACATGATGCTTGCTCCTGGATATGTGAGTGATATGTCTGTCTGGGTGTTTGCGCACGTACTATGAGCTCGGTGTGGTCGGCGGGCGGACGTGCGCGTGCGCAGATCGCTAGGTCGAGCAGCGCGCGCAGGCTCCATGGCCCGCGCGCCCGCATCGCGCGTCCGCCTCGGTACTTCAACGCGCGCACGTACCGCCGCTTGCACTGGATGTACGTTACCTGAAAAACGACCATTAATGTACTTTTAAAAGTTAATTTTGACAATCGTCTTGTACTGGTGCCAAATCGCTTGTCGAAATCGAAGAGATATTACCGCAGTATGATCACTGATCTTGGTGTAACGTGCACAAGTTCTAATACCAATTTTTTAATTCGAAAGAAAATTTAAAAGTTTCCATGTACAACTTTGTTTTTAAAATGACATTTAAAAGTTTAAACGTTATGCGGGCGGCATCTTATTTATAATATAAATATAGATTTTTATTCAGAGCCAAAATTCTACTCACCACATCAGCAGACCTAACGGGTGGCTTGCCCAGAGCCAAGTTAAGCAGCGACAGCATCTCCCGCACAACACGTAGCAGTAGCAGAAGCCCGAGAAACAGCACCCATGGCAGCGGCCGCACCAGTTCCGGCTGAGGGCGCTCGTCCACGTCCACTGGAAACGTCACGTTAGATAGTACGACTCAGTTATGCTCGCGGCCCTATGTGTGGGTGAGTATTGGTTTGTCAGAAGACGCCTGACACATCACGGCTGAATGAAAGTTGTGTATTCACAAGCGCACGCACAAGGCCCGCGCGCACAACCGAGTTGAAGTATATCTACAACATTCAGTCACGAAAAACGTCAGCAAACAATGTTTTTTTTTTCTTTTAGAAACTTGCAGTGTATGAACAGAAGTTGTTGATTGGATATTTTGTGGGGGCGACTCAAGGCGCTAGGTTAAATAGGATTTCGCGCGTCATATAAACCGGCGCTTAGCCGATTTTATCGTATGTATTTGAAATACACATACATCCACGCCTGAGGGCAAGAGTGCAGACGCACTCCCGCCACTAAGCGGACTTCAGTTCTATTTGTGATGACAGTGCCGACACCGATTTTTTCCGCCCTCGAGGTGGAGGAGTTCTGGCCTGAGGGTGTGGTTTACCGGAGGTTTCGAGGGAATCTCCCTAACGAAGCGCGGGTTACGTGAGTGAGTGTTGTATGGATAATATACTGTAGGATAGACAACGTGATGGGCACTAACTAATTTGTACTGTTGTATATTATTGTTTGTATTAATAAAAAATTTGAAGACAGGAATTTGTATTTGGGCCCCGAAGGGATCCCGCTCAGGGCGTTGGTAAAGCCTATGGCATTTTGAAAGCGCTGCGACTGCTTTTTTCGTTTTTGCTAGCTGTCTTCGAACTATAATCAGATTTGTTGTGTGGCTTATGAGATGGAGAGTAAGTTTACCAGCGGATACCACTTCCTGGTATTCTGGTCGCCTAAGTCCATACATCTATATTAATGTAAATATGCCCTTGTACTATTAATTTATTATCTAAAGATAACATGGTGTTTCTCCCGAGCATCCATTGCAGCTCTAGGACCTTATGTTGAATTCATTTTTATCGGCTTGTATATGTTTTCTTCAGGTCATCCGACGGTCAATGACAGTGTCGCTGTGTGGTAGTTGACGGTCACACGACGTGACTGGTGGACAATTCTCTCTTCTTAGAGTAAATGCGATAAGAACTTATTTTTGAGCGCTTGCTTTAATTCCAATTCCATTTTTGAGCCATTTTTCTTTCTTTTCTGCAGATGTGGGTTTGATAGGTATCTAATTGGGTGTTGTTGGAGGACGTCTCTTATTTTACTATCAAGTGAAGATGTTTGATAGCTGATTGGCAAACAATTCTACTTTTTCCTCAGTTGTTCTTGCCCATCGATTGGTAAAGGTTACGATTGGAGGTTTAGGTTAGTCGGTCCCTTCACGGATTTACACGCCTTTCAGAGGAAATAATTAGTTGAGTTAACGATTCTAGGTAAGTTAATGTTATTTTATTTACATACGAGACAGATATTTTCAACTCTGAGGTCTTTTGTACTTTTATTGTAGGCTTTTTTCGGCTGGATGACCGGTGTTGTGTCGTCTCTTTTCTAATGTTAAAATTTTCAGGTGATCTAACGTTGCTTTCCTCTTTCTATCGGTTCATTGTTTTCTGGGGTGCACATCCAACAATTTTTTTGTTTTAACGTTGTAATTTTTGTTGCTACATTGTGCTTATTTGTTTTTAATGCTATTTTGAAATTTACGCTGTCCGTCACTAGTTATCTAAACGTGTTCCAATCCGTTCATTTATTATAAAGTTGAGGAGTTGTGCCGATGAAAGCATAACAGGGGTGTGATCCAATGATCTAACTAAGCTTGATTCGAGGGGCTGTGTCGACTATATCTTTTTTCTGGTATATCAGTATCAGAGCTCTCAGTTAGATCAATAGGCAGCTGGCTAAAGATATTTGAAGTTGACAGTTTCCTTTTTTTATTTTCTGGTTACAGGTACTTTCTGCCAGGTCGGCGGGTTGGCCCCGTAGTCAGTAGACCGTGTTTCTTTACAATTTCCTAGTTTGTTTTCTTCTGGTTGGTCTATGCTGTTCTGTATATCTTTTGGC
This sequence comes from Cyclargus thomasi, assembly GCA_026546445.1. Classification (NCBI taxonomy): domain Eukaryota; kingdom Metazoa; phylum Arthropoda; class Insecta; order Lepidoptera; family Lycaenidae; genus Cyclargus; species Cyclargus thomasi. The sequence goes on from JAOTAV010024835.1 coordinate 7,407, forward strand.
TAACCTTCAGCATTTGTGTATTTAGACTCCGCTTGTTTCGGTTTTGTGTTGAGGAAGCTAGGACGAAATGCTTGGTATATGCATTTTTTGGTGCTTTAGCGAAAAGCCGTTGTTACGGTTGTTGGGTTGGATGAGTTTTTTAATATTGTTCATATTTGTTCCCACGAGTAGGGTCGTTAATTCTACAAGAAAGGTGACGCCCATTCCTTTAAACAGGCATTCATACAACGAACTCTCACCAGTTCCGTCGAAGTTGCCGCTAGTGACTGCCTTCCTATTCACCCTCTGGCGTGTTCCCACCGTAGGGTTAAGTGTACTTTTTTATAGAGGTTTTCTTCCTTACGGCCCAGGCCTCCGGTCTCACGGGACATAATCGCAAGGTTACGGGTAGTAGAGGTAATTCACTACCAAACAACGCCGCCTCATACCCGGCGTTGTTTGGTAGTGAATTATGTATAAGAAAGTAATGTGCTACTAGCAAACCTGTTTTGCTGCATAACATATTGTTAATTATTATTTATCAATGAAACTGTTTATAACCGTGTTGTTAGAATATAGATAAGACTAAATGCAGTATGTTGATAAACATGGCCTACCTTATTTAAAGACTGAATATTTTCTAAGTTTGTGGATAATGTTGTCTTTAGACGCACGTTATGCACGCCTAAGATGCGTTAGATTATATTAAGGAGGAAGTGGATTATCTCCGACCCAATCCGCGATTACATTATTTACCTACTGTGTTAGCCCCAGATGTAGATCAGACCTATACATTTAAACGCGCTTATCTCCGGAACTACTTGCCGCTATTGAAAATTACTTTTAGTGTTGGTTAGCCCATTTATCGACGAAGGCTATAGACTACTTAACATCACGCTATGAGAAATAGGAACCAAACAGTAATAAAAAAATTTTGTAAAAACGGGATAGTTTATAAAGTTTCACGCGGACGTAGCAGCAGGCAATAGCTAGTTATTTATATAAAGAGGGAAGGTTGTCACTCCTATCATACTCTTCTAATCTAATCAGTAATGTACGAGTAACAATGAGAGCTTTCACATGGCGCGGCGACCTTGTGTCGCCCGTGCTTACATGCTATAAACACGGCTACCAGTAACGTATTGACTTGCACACGTTACTGGGTGGACGCTCCAGCGACTATACGTACCGTGTGCACTTAAAAAGGGAGCCTTCTCCTTACTACAATCTGACGTAAGTCATGCTACATGAGTAATGACCGTCTAGGGACCACCTTAATCTAACAACTTACAGGGCGGCGGCACAGCCCACTTCGCGCTCTTCTCTACACACCACAGCGCCCTGTCCAAGTACCGGAGCACTATCTGACCGGCGCGGTAGCTGGCGGCGCGTTCCGCGGCATCGTGGAGCACTCCCAGACCGAGGGACACCAATTCCATTTCTGAAATTCAAATTTGGAAGCATTAGTCTTTTTAACTATACAGCAGGTGGCAAACGAGAATGATCACCTATGTGATATTTTTAAACGAGATTTTATAGTCAACCTAGTACTACATACGGTAAATTGAGGAAGGTCTAGCCAGTTTGCAATAGTGGATTCTGCTTTGGTGCCAAGGGGAGGGGGGAACAAACTCGTGGTCAAGACACATTAGGTTATTAGTAGATGGACACCTAGGTTCTGAACCAGGACCACATGACCCTTCCCACCCCTTGATTCACCATTGCTAGTTTGTGGTTTATTGGGATCTAAACTAAGTTTAATATAAAACTTTCTAGTCGCGCTGTATCTTGAAAATAAAACTAAGCGGCCTTTAGGACGAATTGGTAGAAAATCCAGTAAAAAAAATGAATACCTGATAATAAATTGACACTGCAAATGGGCACACAAGATAAACTGTGATGAAATTTAAAAAATGAGAATCGATATTTAATATTATTGTATTGATAATACGAGTCACCTTTCCGATATCGCAGCAAAATACGGCCTAAGTTTTTGTTGATCAAAATAGGTGCGCGCGCGCAGCGATACGCTCCCGACGCTTGCGGGAGTAAACACTGTTTCATTAAACTTCGTACCACTAATAAAAACTATCTGTCTGATTGTAATTGTAAATTATATTGTCTCTTCAAAATAACTTACGGAACACGGAATATAAATTTTAATATTTAAGGCGAATCGGATATAGTATAAGTTGTAATTTAAGCATTTTTTAATAAACTATAGATTCATGCTGTTTGAGGAAACTCTTGTTACCAGGCAGAAGAAAATGTGTTATTAAAAACATTTATTTCAACCAATAAAAATATATTAATTTTGGCAACAAAATAAAGTAGATTCTCTTAACTATTTCACAGTCACATACAATACTTTAATGCTCCTATCATATAGTTATCTATGCTTGATTATTGTGATCTCTTTCAATTGAGCATAAAAGACAAGGACCATTCAAATATAAATGTTAAGTTAATATTGTCATACACCATAAAATTAAGGAATGTCCAGATTTTTAATACATGAATGAATCTAATAAAACAAATGTACAAAAATAATATTTTATTAAAACAAAGTCGAATGTAGAAGTGATATCAGGTCATTGTTTACACAGAGCGCTAAAGGGCAGAAGGTTAGTGCAATCACAGTTGATATCAGTCAGGCAAGACAAATATACAAACTAATTAATATTGTTTAATCATTATACCTTATAATGTTTGTCTAGTTAATTATATTTAGCTACTTAATTGAGAAATAGGGCTTATTTTAACCCAAACATTAGTGGTCTAGATATTTTAAAACAGAGATCAGACAGATTCAATTATTTTTTTTTTTATATTATAACTTATAATGCTTTCTTAATGTACAGTAGCGTACATTAGGGGAGGAGGGCGACGTGTGAGGGCGCCGCATATCATATTATAAGGATATCAGGCCGTTTTATTTGATGTGTTAGTTATATTGAAGTTAGGGGGTGCCAAGGGTATCTAGAGCTATCGGCGTATTTAGAGCTAACACCGACCCTGACCTAACGGCAGAAAAATGCACAAAAAAAATCATGCGATTAATGGACAGCTCCTAATGTAGGTGCTTGAAAATCTGTTGAGTCAAGACAAATTACATTTTCTACAACTAAGCTACTTTGTACCACATGACTTGTAGGCTTAATAGAGCTGTCTTTAATATATATATATAAATAATTAGCGCTGTACTTATGAGCATGATCAAAAATTTTGAGATAACATAAAAAACCTTTATGAATAAAAACAGCATCTCAAAATTTTCCGATTATGCTCTCAGTACTAAGCACTCACTATAATTAAGGGGCATAAATATTTGTAATATGTAATAAATAAAACTTTAAATTACATTGTGTGGGTAGGGGGGATGATTTCATGGAATTATGAAACCCCTTCTGATAATGAGTATCCTATATTGAAAGTCTGCTAATCTGTAAACTATATTTCATCAAAAACAAACTTTTACATTTATTGGGTGAGCTAAGAGCTTTATTCCACTGCCGGTACATATTTGTGGTACACTTTACAGAAAAACTATAGGAGCTTTAGGGTTGAGCTTGAGAAAAATAATTTTTGAGTGTCTGTGTTTAAAAATAAAATAGTTATTATATTAACAATAATAACTAAAAATTAATACTGTACTCCTAACACCATCTATTAATTAAGATATGTAACTGTAAAGATAAACTAAACAAACTGGGTATTCACATGCATGCAAGTAAAATTTTGTATAAAATATTTATTAATAGGATATTTAGGGCTTGTTCCATAGCTTCCTGATAAATTTCGGATAGGCTATCCACAACTTTTTTGACAGATTATGTATGGGGAATTGGTCAAAAAAGTTGTGGATAGCCTATCCAACATTTATCCAAGCGGTAAAACAGGCCCTTAACATAATAAACTATTTAGTGCATTAAATATCAGATATCATGGCTTGGCTGGAATAATATTTCAAGTAATTTTACATACGTGCAGCAAGACAATCCTACTGAGGTCAACCATCACATATTATTTCATATTAATGATATAATGATGATAAATGTCCATTGCGGGATGGTATACGGGTGGCCGAACTGAACACTGCCCACTATGCGGTTAATAAGATTCGCAACTTTGCTTTTATTCTAATTAAAAATTAAAATTAAAGCTACCTTTAAAATGATCACAGCATAAAGCATTTATAGTAACAGATATTATTCTAGTTTTACTTACATAAAAGCGTGTAGCCGGTTGAAGAGATTAAATTCAGTCTGTCGTAACCGAAGTTGTTACTTAGTTACTATGGTTCACTTTCTATTGACTTTAAGTTAATTAAAATATTATGATACGAAAGTTACAATAATCAAATATTTTACAAATTTGATAAAATGAAATTTATAAATAAATAATTTTAAAATCGAGAAGTTGAAAAGAAGAATGAAGTTCCGAGACTTTTGAGTGATTTTGTGTAGTCAATTAACGTCAATGTTGTGAATGTCATGAGTCAACTGTCTTGTTGCTGTCAACCTAGAGTGTTTTTTGTGTAGTCAATGTCATGAGTCAACTGTCTTTATCAACTGTCTGACAATTGACAAACTAGAATAGAACTTCTTTTTGAAATTTACTGACTTGACGCTTTGACTGCACTGACGATTTATCTTCACTTTGACTAGACTTTAGACTTGACGAAATATACGTTGCTAAAATTATTGGACCAAGGAAATGGTTTTCCCGCCTGTGCTCGACACTGGCCATGGTTATATAGCCGTAGCGCAATAAAAAGAAGATAACTGATTTTTTTATATGATAAATCTTGTGAGTTGTGTGCAAGTTGTAAGCACAGACTAGTAGTAAGCGATATTACGTATGTTGTAAGCAACTACTTAGCCACTTGTTAAAAAATTCTTATAGTTTTCTTTTTATACTTTGTAGTAAATTTTATCCTACAACGAGGAAAATGATTTTCATTTTAATGTTGAAGGTGGTATCGTACTCAAAATAGTTGCATTTAGCAACTATTTTGAGTACTATACGATACCACCTATCGTACTCAAAAAAGTTAACGGTGGCAAATGACAAGGATTTGAAAGAACTTTGTAAAAAACGAAAAAAAAATATTTCGTTTCGGTCGGCGCAGCTGGCGATGTGCTTAATGCCTTTGTAAATTTTAATTATAGTTTATTTGTTTCTAATTCAAAAGCATTCTGTTACCTAATTAGTTTTGTCGGAATCCAACCTAACGTGTAACTACTAAATATATTGCGCAACATTTATTGTTAAGTAATTATGTGTTGCAAAAGTTAACAAAAAATGTAGTCTACCGATCGTCGGTGATGGATCATGGAATCCTTTGAAGAATCAAACTGTCTCTCATTGAGCGATAGTTTCTCTTTATACGAGAGATACATGAAAAGTTTCAACGTCGTGAATACCTACACCAACGATCGTATCGAAAGGGCGCCTTCGGATTGTGACAACGAAAGCTCTAACAGCGGAGGTAACATTGACCTCACTGAGGCGAGAGACTCGAACGCATGCGAGAAAAGTCGCTCGGAGTTTAATAAGACACCATCGCTGCAACCGATCGACAATATCGACAAGGGTTTGGACGATGTGATAAAGATCGGTTCGCCGTGCACGTCGACCAACGCGTCGTCCTATCTGACTGAAAACTTGAACGACAAATCCGACTTGACCGACGTCCCTGTGTCTTCAGAGGAGTCGAAATCACATGATTTTAAGCCAGCATTCATAACATCGACGATGGAGAACAGCAATAACGCGGTCGACAGTGTTCCGATGTTTCGAGACGAGAAAGCCACGGAAAATGTGTTTAAACTTCCGATCACCGAGCTATCCTTTAATGCGACGATCTTGAAGCACGTTCAGAAGTTGAAACCTATCGTGGACCCTATTACAGCTCTGACAACGGCTAACAACATGCTAAACCTGACTGAAAATAGTGCTAGTGACCTGGGCAACAACAGTGAACAAGTGAACAATTCAGATGAGAACAGTGAGTACGAGGACAGGAGTAATAGTGAATCAACTAAGATGGACAAATTTTCAGAAACTGGGGATAACTCCCAGTCCTTAGAGAGTAGGAAATTGCAAACAAATGACGGTAGCTCCAAGTGGAACATGGACCAAAGCTACTCATCATTGGAAGGATCATTTGACAGTGGGGTGAGGTCTCCTGACATGTTCTCTGATGGGGAGGAAGAAGCTTTGATCCCAGAACCGGAACCCTTCTGGAGTTTCCTTAAGGACCATGAAAAAAATCATAAAATACAAGTTAGGAAGATAGAGGTGAGGTTATGGATACATTAGGATATTTGTTTGAGCTTTTTAAGTTTTTGGACATATTTAGTTAGGAATACTAGCTATAATTTTAAAATATTTCTGAGAAATAAGAGATTGTAACTGTAAATTAATAAACTTGTTACTGCTAATTGTAACCTTTGTTTAGTTCTTATTAGAAAAAGTTAGTCATTTTGCTGGCTTTACTAATTGTTGGTAATGCTCATCAATTTACGTATCATTTTAACATTTTGCAGGAGAGATTGCATGGTGTGTTACCCCCACCTTCTGTAACTATTCTAAAGACTGATGTTACACAAATGTTGAAGAAGTACTACACATATTTACCATTCTTCAATGGAGAGGAGCATGTTGATGTGGAATCTAATTCAATGACGCCAAAGAAGAAAGTATCATTTGTTAAAATACCAGAAACTAGTGATCATCATGATGATGATCATTTTGAATCGGTTATCAGAAGAACCTCCACAGATAGTCAAGCTCTAAACACTAGTACACATGACAAGAGTGTAGAAATAAAAATGGCAACAGAGGCAGAAGTTTTACAGACTGAGTGGCCGGATATATTGAAGTGCAAATATTATGATGTTTAGTAAGTAATTCTCGGTTTATATTTGCTAATACCCTTAAGCATATTATTCATACTCTTTTTATTTTGTGTTTGTGTCTAAATTACACTAAAAGAATAATATTAAGTATGTTTATTGTTTGGCTTGACTGTACTTAAATGAATGTCTGTATCAGCCTAGTTCTGTTTTTAAGGAAATTGCTAGATTTGTGAAATAGCTAATTATTATGTATCTGTGGTAGACCCATATTCAAGTATAAATAGATTTTCCTATACAGGAACATATGATTCAGGAACCATGCGGTGTCATGCTTGAGTAAGCATTGGTTTAAAATTTAGTTTGACTTTTTTCAGTTATAATTTAACATCATATTCTGAGAAATTGGAAAGACTGAATCAAAAGTATGCTGAAAGATTTGTTGGAGCAGAAACTGATACTAGTGTTAACATTTACTCAGGAGGCTTGCAGTCTCCGAGCAGTGCTTGTAAAAGAAAAGCACTGAGAATCAAGTGAGTATTAAAGATATTTGACTATGTTTTATCTAGCAATGGCCAACTTAGTTCAGTATAACTACTTTAGTAAATTTTTTTAAATAAAATACATCAAAAAATATATTAGTGCTATTATTATTCACACAGAATTGATTTGTATTTTATGTTGTTTAAATAATTAGAATGTACAACCACTTCTATAGCACAATACTCAGTACCAATTATAGGGTTTATTTATCATTCTAGGTTTGTTGACTTGTCTCCTTTTCACATACACACTATGACTAAGAAAGCTTTCACACTGCATGGCGACCAAATGGCAGTCACTGCCCATGCTTACACGCCACAAAAACGGCGCCCGCGTCAATAATATATGTACTTGTATAGACGCTTTTACATAACCTACGGGCACAACATGTCACGGTAACTGTGTGGCGACCTCACATATGCGAAACTTACTAATATTGAACTCCAGGATGGCTCAAGTGAAGTCTCCCGGCCGTCGTCTCTCGCACCTGGCACGTCGTCGTCAGGCGTTCTGCAGCGCGGCCACCATCAGCGAGAAGGCGCAGTGCTCCACCTCCAAGATGGTGCTTATTGATAAAAAGTATGTATCTAAATGTCAAATGTTTGTATTTAGGTGTAATAAGAAGCTGGTTTCTACATTCTACCTGCTAATATTGTAAATGCAAAAGTGTATGTCTGTTACATATACAAGAATAAACTGCTGAACTGATCCTGTAGAGGTGTATGGAAATACTTGTGTCCCTGGACAGGACATGGATACTTTTTATTTTGGGTGAATGTGCGGTACCCTCACGATTAATGCATTTTAACACAACAGAGTTGCAGATGATATGTAGTAGCAAACAAAGAATCTTGTTTTAAGATGGAAGTTATTTAGACTTTGCATTGTTCACTAACAGCTAGGCTTGATTATGTTAGGATATTGTTGACCAAATCAAACTAAAGTGGTTTGTAGTTAAACTTTCTTTCGAACCTTTACAAAATTGGTCAATAAACCCGTTTTAACCTAATTGTAACTAACAGATATGATGCTTTTGAAAACATAATCTGACATAGAATATTTTGAAGTTACTTCCCACACAGAAAGCTAATCAGCACTGCGGAAAGAAAAAGTCCACGGATAAGACGTACTCCCGGCAAGAAGACGCCCACCAGCAAGACTCCTGGGAAGAAGACTCCCGGCAAGACACCAAAAAGCAGTTCCACTAAAAAGAAAGCAATGAGACGTCTGTTGTTGGACAATGAGAGTCTAACGAGATCGCAACCTGCAAGAGAGACTTTAAAGAGGGCTCTCTTTATCAGCCCGGAAAATAGAAAGTCCGTACCTGTTGCTTCAAGTTCTTCTGTACCACACCAAGCTATGAGATCAAAACGAGCCTTGTTCGGATCACCAGTGAGACCGGAAGAAACTAAGAGCATGGATGGGACGATAAGTGACAGGTTTCACACGGAGCTAAAACGAAAACGCAATCCGTTTGACGAAGGACCAGAGAACAGAAGTAAGATCGCTAAAAGCTTGTCCTTTGGTGGTGATTCCTTTACGTCGTCCCAGCCAACCTCCGTACCCCTGAATCGGCGCGCCTCAGAAATGCCCGCCTCGCGAAATATGGCAGAGCTGAATGAGACACATAAAAAGGTAGATAAAATTTATTATTAGCACATTTTAACTTTTGAAAAAACAATTTACGTAATAATTTACTAGTAATTGATGACTAATTTAGTACACCTCACTCACCTCACTAAAGCAATAGGATATGATAATTATTTTCCTTAGAACTGATGTTTTTTTTAACTCTTGACTTTCTTCTAATAAGAATTCAGTTTTATATGTTGGGACAGACACTTTTTCTAATTGGGAATATGCTTTTGAATAAAATTTCATTGAATTCAAATTACTATAATAGTGGAATAAGAAATATGCAGAATGAATAAGCAATTTGAGTTTTCTACCCATTTTTTTCTTTTAGAACGTAACTAACAACAAAATTAATATTGGATCTCTCTTTTTAATTGACTAAATGCTTAAAATTTTTTAAATTGGACTACACCAATAACACAAATTAAAAATCATGCATACCTATTGTTATCATGTGAAGCAAATATATATATTTGCTTATGAACATTACAACTAGACAATAGGCTACTACGTACTCGAAAACGCCCAAAGGCATCGTCCATGGGAGATCCCGTGTTTCAAATATTATAAACGACAAAGTTTGTCTGTCTGTTTGTTATCTCTTCACGCCTAAAACCCTGAACCGATTTTGCTGAAATTTCGTACGTAGACACTTTGAGTCTGGGGGAAGGACATAGGATACATTTTATCCCGGAAAAATGTACGGTTTCCGCGCATTTAAACGAATTTTAGCACAACGGAGTTGCGGGCATCGTCTAGGTAACCTAAGAAAATCTCTTCCAGAAACTTCTCTGGGCGGTGACGGAAGCTCTCCGTCTGCACGGCTGGAAGATGTCCTCGCCGGGTTTCAAAGAGAAGGCGTCTCTATTGGCTCGTCTGACACGAAGGTTACTGACGTTACCACCGCACGCTGCAAAACTGTCAGCGCCTAAACTCTCCACGTCCGATACTCTGTTCAAGTAAGTTGAGTTTCCAGAACATGGTCTCTACATACACTATCAAAAAACAGGATACTTGTTTGTGGACATGCGATTTGTAAAAGAACAGTCTTAGGTCCGTATTTAATGTGAACACCGAGTACTTACGTATTATGAACAACAATTTGAGATGCTGTTTTCATTCATAAAAGTCTCTTTATGAAAGAAAACAGCATTTTAAAAATTTTTTGGTCATGCTCTTAGTCTTCCGCGCTGATTATTAATACGAGCCTTTACTCTTTAGATAGTGTCTGCAGTAGGAATGTTTTCTGCTAGAAGTAGTACTTTTTTTTATAAGGGGGTTACTATGTAGATTACAATTTTTTTTATTAAAATTTTATTTCTAGGCTCGCTCGTCAGTACGTGTTCGCTATCATCCAAGGGCGAACAGTGGAGGAATGTTTCCAAGACGAACAGATCAAACTGTCCAATGACAGCACGAGACTCACCGGATACATATCGGCCTCAGCCTACCAGCAGCTCAAGAACAGGCAGATACCGGCCACTCTGACCTCTCAAGTCAAAGAGAACACTTGCAGCGACGGGCCAAACAAGCCGGATGCCCCCAGAAGTAGCACAAAGAACATTTTACAAGATAAGTTAGTAAACATAGATACTAATTCCAACAGTAGCTCCGGATTCAGCAATATGGACAGACCGGAGCTGTTCAAATCCAACTCTATGCCTTCCTTCGAGGAGGCGGCAAAAATGCGCGCTAGACGGCAAATAACGTTCGACAATTTAGACTTTCCTAAAAGGTGATAGGTTACTAAATAAGGGTAAAAGAGATTTTTTCATCCTGCAGGCTTAGCATGGTCATAATAGAAATGCGATTGAAATAGAGATTAAGAGCCTTTGGTGCGTTAAGTGACAGATTGAAAAAGTAAGTAAATCTATCGTTGATAGATGTAGAGATAAAATCAAGAGGTTCCCTGCCTGCTTCTATTGACCAAAAATGGTGGCCATGCTAAGTGTGCTGGACTTCATGTTGTTAGGTGTCGATATTTCCTACTAATGTAAGTACAAGCTTCTTTGCCAAAATAAGTGTCTGTAAAATCATAAATTCAAAAGTTTTGATCAGTTTCTGTCCGCCAAAAAAAGGTATATTCTTTGATATACTTAATATGTATACCGTAACTATTTTCTGAGGGAATAATACTTTATAAACCAAGCTTACGCGAATTTTACCATTAGATACACTTTGCATGAGCGATTTTTAAGTTGTGACAATATTAATTTTTTGGTACCTTCGAACCGGTGTAAAGGTAGAACCGACGTTTGTAAAGCAATCCCTTAGAGTCTAGGGGATTGTTTGTTTGCGACGTCTAGGGCTCAGACGATGAAGTCGAGGTATATATAGAGGAAGAAGGCTATGTCCGACCCAATACGCGATGGAATTGGACGTAGTTTAGCAGAAAGGACTCACATCCCATTATGACTGTATGAGGGGTGAGTCCTTTTTAACACAAGGTGTGTTAAAAAGTTTTTTATTTTAAATTAAATAATCAAAATGGCTGATTTTGAAGTCAAAATTGTGAGGTTCCAAATTTTTTTCCGAAATATACAATATAACTTGATATTTCTTGAATGAAGCAAATTTTTTCATCAGTGGGTTTTGACTTAAAATTCGCTTGTATCCATAATACAATGAGAATATAATCTCTTAATTTAAGTCTATTGGGTTGGAAATAACCTATTTCCTTCATATACTCTTACGTAATGCATTTCATACTGCTTAATCGCCTAGGGCAGGCTTTCCCAACCTTTATTTCGCCAAGCCTCCCCGAGCCATAAATGAAACTTTCACGCCCCCCTTAATAATATAATACGGTAAAAATTTATTGTACACAGGAAAATCGACATTTATTTTAAACTAAAAAATTAAAAACTGTAATGATTGGTTTTTTTGGAAATGTACGTATACTTACGCCCCTTTGGGGGGGTTGGCGTGCCCCCCGGTTGGGAAGTTCTGGTCTAGGGTCTAGGGACTACTTCAGACGTCAGTTTTTGGAACTAAAATGTTGGTTAGTTTTGTCGAATGAGCGCGGTCTCACACCTTTACTATCACACTCAATGTTAAAGATGTGTTTAAAACATAAATTTAAAAGTAATTTGCACACATCCGTCTTTCCTTAATTTAATTAGAGATTACTTTACCGACTTCCAAAAAAGGAGGTTTCTCAATTCGACGGTATATGTGTTATTTTTTTGTTCATGTTGATTAAAGACTAGTATTAATCAGAATTAAATTGTTTAAGCAAACTTAGCTGGATTTGAGGCAAGGCCGGCCTGCTTAGGATAAACTTGTAAATATTTTTTGCATGGAAATAGGAAACTTTTATACCTTTTTGGTTGTTTTCAGATTCGATAATCATTTGTGTCAATGGCTTCCATGTTACCTGTGTGACCTTTTTTCGTATCCTTCTAGTCTTTAGCAGAAACATTGTCAGCTATCATTTGTTTATACAAATATTGCTCATATACACAATTATATTTTTATGCTCCATTTAAGAAGAATCACTTTGTAAAATACATGTTACACATCTCTGACATAAGTTCTAGTATTTTAAGTAGTTGAATGTTGTGTACTTATAATATAAGCGATTGAAAGTGATTTACATGAAAAGTTTCTACCTACGGTTTGGGAAAAGCGTGGTAATATTGGACAACCATCCATCCATGCATCTAGCCCATTTTCACATGAACACGGTCGCCGTGCCGAGTGTCACCGTGCTTACAGACCACTGCGGCGGTCTCAGTGAAATTGGACTTGTAAGGACCCCTTCACGTGAACATGACAACGTGGCACGGCGACCGTGCCGCGGCCGCGTGCATGTGAAAAGGTGCTACTTCTTGTGTAGTTGCTCAAGCGTTTTGGGGGTATATGGATATTTATGAGCAGTTTGCTCCATATTATTCCCATCATCTTATTACCTCTCCACACCTACATTTTAGCACTGATGTTGTCTTCTATCCTTCAAAAATGTTCTAATGAATAAATTATAACAAACGCTATGCGTGTACGGCCTTATTTATAGACGAAGATAAGACAAGTCTAATTCATAGACCATAGTGCAGTTTATTGTATCCGGCGAGTACTGTGAGTCAATATGCAAGGTTTCAAATTGTTGCATAGAAATGATTTTAGGCCCTCCGTTGCGTTAAGAGCGTGCCGGGTGTGTGACGGGTGGTCACGTGTCTTATGTATTTCGACATCCGCGCGGCGGACGACCGCAGCGGTTCCGACAAATGAAGACATACTCGTACGTGGAAGAAGCGGGAAGATTTTTGCGTAAATAGACCAGAAAAATGATTTATTATTAATTAAATTAAAATAACGTGGATTTGATATATAACCAGGTACACGGGTAACTAGATAATGCAACAGGTAATTAAATACAAGATTTGTTGCAGTTTTATAGAACAAAAGTAGTTACTCGAAAGTTATAAACTGTTAGTTGTCCGCTTCTTCCACGTATGCCTTCAAATGTGTTATCTGAAATGCCGTTTGACAGATGACGCACCGACCACTCACAGGAGTTAGTCCTGTCTTATCTCTCGTTTTTAGGCCAACACGACGTTTGTCCATCGCACACTATCACCGTCAACGAGATTATTAGACGTAGGCGACCGGTTTCAATTTACTCTACATCACGACATGGACGCAAGAGCAGTGTCGCTAGAAAAAGAAACCTATAGTTTAAATCATAAAGTTGCATTTTATTGGTCCAAAATAATCTCGTTCACGTTGACGGCGTGCGGTGGACAAACGGCCATAGGATATCTGTGGGCTTTCTGTGTTGTAGATCAAATGCAGTTATGTTAAAAAACGGTTTCTGGCATGTAAAAAGCTCATAAACCTTTGTAACTTTGTATGTCTGGCCAATTAGTAGGCGTCTATGTTAGTAAATGGAATAAGAAAATTAATATATTAATTCTGAATTCGACTTATTTTGAAAAATGTGATGCTGAGTTTGATCTCAGGAGTATGTGCTAAGTAAGAAATAAATTATTTTCAAAAAGTGAAATCGTGTTTGGTTTTTAAAGTCTCTCAATCAATTCTAGCTTGACAAATTGTTGCTTGTTTTTTGCATAAAACAAGCAACAATGTTGAATATGTACCCCGTCGTAAATAAGCACAAAACTCAATATAAAATGTCAAAATTTGTATAAAATTTTGTGCTAAGTTAATTTCAATAGGCTAATTATCTACACATTAATACTTTTACGAAAGACCCGTGAAATTCCTCCCAGTTATAGTTGATATAGAGGAGGAGCGTGGAATACCTCTGTGGCTCAGTTGGTAAGAGCGTTCGTAGCTTACGTCGGGGGTCGCGGGTTCGAATCCCGCCGACGGAGCAAAAAGTTTTTCAATGTTCCTGGGTCTTGGATGTGTATTAAAT
>JAOTAV010024846.1:0-48970 GCA_026546445.1 Cyclargus thomasi
AGCTTTTTCTTCTGATTGTGATGGCATCAAAATGTCAAAAACGACTAGATGTTGGTTAACGGCATTTAAGCTTGAGGTCGGCAGGTTAGTTAATATTGGTGGTCACAATAGGGAGGGCCTCAGAAATGTGATCACATGTGACGTCGACGTGTGAGGGGAGGGGTCTGAAATTTGTGTGACGTACCTTTTGGATGGTCCCTTTTAATTATAGCCCTACACATCACCTGTTAATTTATTATCGTACAAGTTTCCTTGAAACTTATATATCTAGTGGTATTTTTCCGCGGCTTTGCTTTAACAAAAGTACGAAGTCCCCTTTCCTAATAGCGTAAGATTTCTTTCGCAGGTGACATCGTCCAAGACGCTATACGGCGGCGACATGATGACCACCACCAACATCATGAAGAAGCTCGCACAGCGGATGGCGGACAACTTGAGGACTTTTCCCGACGCGCATCAGAAAGAGGCCCTTGTTACCGACATGCTGCTGGGCGTTATTAAGACTGGTATGTTGATTTTACTAATAAATGAAAATTCATTAATGTTAAACTAATATGATAACAAAAAATAAAAACTAATTTCATTTCTGCTCTTATTCCAGGATCGAACCTTCTAGAAGAAAGCCAGAGAGCGTCTTGGTCGGACCTGAGCACGGAAGCACAGAACAGAGCGGCAACATCTCTTCTTACTCAGCTAGAAGAAAACGCGTTTCTGTTGGCCGATGCTGTTACCAAGGAGAAGACTATATTGCAGATCGTGAAAAATATCTGTAAGTTATAAGTGACTTACCGCGACAATGCATTTCAGAATTGGAAATCATCGCAGTCGTAGAAAAAAGACAAATCTGAATTTTTCAAAAATTTTTAGAGCCCCCAATCAAATATTGATAAGATGCACACATCCCTTCAAAGTTTCCTTATCTAGTGTATCTAGCTACACATTAAACCCACATTTTTCTATTTTAAAATCATTTTTCGGACCCAAAAGCGTCGATTAACGCAAAAATCAGGGAGTTTTTTATATGTAAGTTATCTGCTTCTTATGTCGCTTCTTCATTTGTCTCTGTGAGGGCTTCATGTGATAAAAGTTATCGTTAAGCCAGTGCCCAGCAGTGGGACGACATAGGCTACTTTAGCTTGACCACAGGAGCTATACCGCGCCTTGGATATGAGCGCGGCGCGGCGGGGGAGGTTTCCCATGCTTACCGGCTTGCTACTCTGTCAGCTGGCCGTCAACGCCGACGTCGGTAATTACCCATCCCCCCGCCCCGTCCCACGTTCCTAGGGCACGGTACAGAGGTTGTGGTCAAGTTATAAGAATTCTTGTCTAGTAATATAAGTACTACAGAAATCTAGTTAATCGTTCTATACTTTCAGGTCTGTCAGTTCGTGTTCTGGAGGTTAAGAACGTGGAAGACGAGACCTTTCCATCTGTCATCGCTCAGGAGCAGTGGAAGGCGTCCGAGGACACCATTACGATACCCAGGAAAGCACTACTCGGTTAGTAGAGATTGTTTATAAGAATGACGTTGTTTGTAAAAAAAATTTAAGCATCCTTGTGAGTAAAATCTTCGGTTCGCACTCGAGAGGGTGCAGGTTTGAGCCCCATGCTTCGGCACGAACGGGCCGGCTCGACCGGAGTGACACAGTGACTGGAGTGTTTCTTTCAGTAAGTCAGTTCACCGGTGGCCCAGCTTCCCTAATCTCCTATTCCCATTCCACATTCCCTCATAAAAGCCGGCAACGCACTTGTGAGCCTTCGGATGTCGCGATTGTCTGCTCGCTTGCACCCTAAATATCATAAAAAATCCATCTATACTTTTATTGGGGGTTGTTTTGGGCTAATAGATCACTTTGTCAGTCGCTCACCTTTGAGTTTTATACATATATTTGCACACGATTTGACACGTCACTGCCATATACAGATAGTTACACTCAGCTGTGCGCGCGATACTATGTGTAGGCAAACCTTTTTTTACTGGGACAACGCGTGCCGCGACGCTGCGTACGTAGTTGAAAGTTGTGTATTTACAAGAGCACGCACACTCACACATAGGGCCGCGCGCACGACTGCTACTATCTGTTTCTTAAATCCGTTTAAAATTTACATCATCTCCATGTTGTAACCTTTAACACAATTTAACTTCCAGAAAACCACCAAGTCGACCTCGTCCGCATAGTGTTCTTCGCGTTCGACCGCCTGGAGGAGATCCTGCCTCCCACCTTCGGCAAGAACCCCCAGTTCGCCGCCTACGCCTCCGAGCCCGTGACATCATCCACCACCAGCCTCAACTCGGAGAAGGAGAAGCAGAATGTCACCAGGGTGCTCAACTCTAAGGTATAGACTTCTACAGGGCTTGTTACATTAAGTCGTGATCTTTAGGCTGAGTTTGACATACCCAGACCAAAATACTCAGATCCACGATCTGTATCGGTTTCAACTTCTGTGATTATACTTAGGGATGAGAATTAGGGTGTCCCGAGAAATGTCTTATCCAATTTTACTACGCAAGACCTCTCGTGAGTTGCGTAATTAGTTGTAGATTACTGGAAAAAAAAATATAGAAAAAAAAATACTCTACCCTCAGTTTTATTTAACAAAAAATTTCCTTTAGAACAGAGTTAATGACATTTTATATTTTATTAACGTTTTTTGCGTGACTTTAGCGGAAAAAAATCCATACGGTGACGAGACACCCTAGACACCCCGTGTATGTATGATTATATATATAGTTCACAGAAAAGGGATTTGCGATGAAAGATACATTTTTTGTGATTTGTACGGACAATCGCTGCGTACATTTTTATCGGTGCTATTTTCAACAAGAACTCTGGATATACCTATAATATTATCGATTAGCTTTACTACACCTTTTCTAGTTGAATATCACACTTCATGCGCCGTAAACTGGCACGAATCTTCAAGAAAAAAATAATTAAAATTTGTATGAAAATCCGTGTCAAGTTATTTTGTACACACTTTAACATTATCGTATATTTCAGGTGATATCAGCAAGCCTCGGTAACGGGAAGCACATAGAACTAACAGAGATGGTCAGGCTCACTATGAAACATTTGAAAACTGAAAACGTCACCAACCCCACCTGCGTGTTCTGGGATTACACTTTACAGTGAGTATAAAAATGCTTAGATTACTTAAAAAGAGGTTTACAGTGACAGGGCTCTCGAAAGCCACGAAACCACGAAACGAAACCAAAAGGCCACACGCTCAGAAACATTGCACCTGTCTTATAACTAATCGTTTGAAATAAACTGTAATGGAATAAATAATTTTATATAAATAAATAAATAATGTTAAGATTCTTACGAATAACCTCGTCGATTACAGGATTGTGTAGTTCCGCTTCTGTTATAGTGTTTTTTTATGTAATACGATTTAAATTTAATTCAGCATTAAGTTGAAAATCTGTAGGTTTCATTCAATAGCTAAAGTGGGTTTAATAAAATGGCTGCGACATTCGGACAGACATGACGAATCTATAAGGGTTCTGTTGTTTGCCTTTTGCAACGAAAAAACAACCTAATTTCTTTAGGATTGTCAACGAGAAGTTTTTCAACGTGACGATTTCTATTCCAGCGGCTGGTCATCCGAGGGTTGCAAAGTTGAGTCTTCCAATCTAACGCACACGACCTGTGCTTGCTCCCATCTGACCAACTTTGCTATACTAATGGACGTACGCGGCGTAGCTTTGGACGCTAAACACGAGCTAGCGTTGAGGTTAATTACGCTGATCGGCTGTGCTATATCGTCTGTGGCATTGTTGGCTGCGATACTGGTGTTCCAGTGCTTTAGGAATATGAAGGTAAGTGTGAACCACCGTACTGCGCTTCGGCACGACTCTCCCACGGTCCCGATCTCCTCTTAGATCGGGGAGTTGCCACTGTCTCTTTTTATGATATTTAGGGGCAAGCGAGCAGACGGGATGACCTGATGGAAAGTAACTGCCGTCGCCCACGACACTCGTCGCATTCGAAGAGTCACAGTCGTTGCCGGTCTAAATGAGGGAATAGGGAAAGGGGATAGGGGGATTAGGGAAGTTGAGCCACCGTTAAACTCACTCACTGAATGTATCACAGCACAACGCCGTATCACGACAGTTATCTGTGAGTGCCGAAGCAAGGCTCTCCCACGGCAAACGGCTTACAAGAAACTAGCTTCAAACAGCGTCGGATGGGTTTACCTGTGGCCTACCCTATGCGCTTTCTTTTCTTCAATCGTGCTTATTACCGTTTAAAAGGATAGTAACGAACTTGCAAAACTTCTTATAGACATATGCATTCCATCAGACGATTTGTCTGCCTGTTTTCCCCTTATTCTTCGATGTTTTTTTTAAGTAAAATATGAGGAATGTCCGACTCAAGCAGTCATTACAATGGCGACTTAGCCCTGTTTATTTCTTCATCTGCGGTATTTTTCCTGTAACTAATAATGAAATAACCTTTTGAAATTTCAGTCGGACCGAGTGCTAATCCACAAGAACCTGTGCGCGTGCCTGCTGATAGCCGAGGTGGTATTTATGTGTGGCATCGACCAGACACAACACAGAATACTGTGCGGGGTCGTTGCGGGCCTGCTGCACTATCTCTTCCTGGCTGCCTTCGCTTGGATGTTTCTAGAGGGTATGACTATTAAGATATTTTATATTTAACGAATGCAGCAGTGTTATTCAAATTCTACCGTGAACGCGTTTACAAAAATTTTATATGGGGTACAGCGCCACCTAAAGGTGCTCACAGTCACATGTACAAATCCCATATGAAATCTTAGTAAACGCGAAACACGTTCACGGTCGAATGTGAAAACACTGTGAACACGGCACTCGGCACTGTGAAGTGAATTATACCACTGCATTCATTGTTAATACATGTATACAACTATCATTCATGTGGCAATAACGCGGCAAGCGCCGTCCAAGTAAATAAGGTTTACTCACACATAAGCGGCGCGCACCACTGAGTTGAACTGTCTGTCATTACTTTTTATACTAATGTCAAATCATTGAAAATTCCCGCATAATATACAATATTAATATATCCTATTCCAGGTTTCCATCTATACGCCATGTTGGTTGTGGTGTTCGAGCCGGAGCGTGCACGTACACGCTGGTACGCATTCGGTGCGTACGTCGCGCCCGCCCTCGTAGTACTCTGTGCTGCGGCCGTGTATCCCCAGGGATATGGCACGGATAAACACTGCTGGCTGTCCACGGAGAGGATGTTCATGATGAGCTTTGTTGGACCTGTCGCTATGGTGTTGGTGGTATGTATTAGTTTAGATTAAATTGAAAGTTTTAAAGAAAGAAAAACTTCGTGCAGTCGCAAGTTGTATTAATGACACATTAAATTAATTCGAGTGCAATTAAAAGTTTTGGGGTACTGTTTTTTTTTGTAGCATTTCACACATCATTATTAATATTTATTTTTAAATTACATAAGTTTTAACTCTCTTTAAAAAAATATTGCTTTTGCGTTTTTCTTGTGTCTAGTATATTGGGGGAAATGTATAGAGAGCCAGTTGACGGATCTACGTCATTGATCGACTGAGTTCCGACCATCTTACGTAGATCCACAATCTGTATCTTTTTCAGCCTCATTATCTTTACATATAATAAAACAGTAAAATTGGAGTGTCTGTACGTTTAATATTTTTACAAAATAATCAATGTGGGGTGCTAAGGAACAGTAATAGAACAATTATCGACAAAAATAAGTTGTCAGTTTGTCTGTTTTTCTTTCTGTACGCGCTATTTTTTGTAATCGCAGGAACTACTTGACGGATTTGAATAACTGTTCTTTTTGTTTATTTTTTTTTTGTTTCGCTATTAGGTCTGAGCAACATATAGGATATTTTTTATCCCGGGCAAATGTACGATTTTCGCGTGATATACAAATTTTTGCACAACAAAGTTGCGGGCAACAACTAGTTGTACATAAATTTAATTTGTTTATTATAATTTTCAGGCAAACTGGATATGTCTGAGTATGGTGATCTACTTGATGTGTAACCATTCCACCGCCTCCATCAAGGCGAAAGAGAACTCTAAAATATACAAGATAAGGTAGATATTTGAATATCATAAGGAACCTCAATTTTAATGCATTATTTTATTGCCTCATCAACTGCAAAAAAAAAACTACTACAAATATTCTGCAACAAAAGCGTCAATAAAAAAATACTCATTTTAGTTCTAAGTATTGTTGCCTTTTTTTGGGTTCAAAATAGACGCTATTCTCTCTTTTTGAGTATATTGTTTGTTTGATATTTAATTGACGTTGAAATTTTTAGAGTGTGGCTGAAGAGTTCGGTGGTTTTGGCGTTTCTCCTCGGTCTCACTTGGACGTTCGGACTACTGTATCTTAACGAACAAACTGTCGGAATGGCGTATACTTTCACCATACTGAACTCTCTACAAGGACTTTTCATATTTATCTTCCATTGTCTGCAGAATGAAATAGTAAGTTTTTAAATTTTGGTATATGTGTGAGCATTAAAAAATATCGAAAGGTTTTGAGTTAT
The DNA here is from genome assembly GCA_026546445.1 of Cyclargus thomasi. Classification (NCBI taxonomy): domain Eukaryota; kingdom Metazoa; phylum Arthropoda; class Insecta; order Lepidoptera; family Lycaenidae; genus Cyclargus; species Cyclargus thomasi. The sequence goes on from JAOTAV010024846.1 coordinate 6,538, forward strand.
TTTGGTGGCTTGTTACTTCTCACAAGGCGGAAAATATTGTGAAAACAATTTTAATCTATTTTTATGTAGCATATCGCTACTGTAGCAGACTTAACAATTTACAATTGGTAAATATTATAAAATACGCTACTATAAAATTAAAATCTCCCATTTCACAGTTCCAGAAAGAATGCGCCCGTCTCGGCCGACGGCACCGCTGGCTATCTTGCTGCCTGTTCCTCGCGCCAGCACCGACATCGTCCAACCACGTGGACACGCGGGCTAGCACCAAGAGCAGGCGGTACGCGGCCGCCGAACCAGAGGAGGACCATAGAGATGTGACGGTAGGTGTTGATGAGCGTATGGTAGAGACGTAATATTTGGTTGGATAGGTTAGGATAGGTTAGTTTTATGGAAATTAAGGGGCGTTTAACAGCGACTACATAATGTAATATGCTGTGTGTCAGAAATTCTATGCATTTTCTTTTAAATAGCATAATTTTTGTCTGCTTTTAAAGAGCTATTGTTTTCTTGTAAAAATAAGTTGCCGCCCAGTCGATTGAGTAACGTTTACTGAAATAAATGCCGCATCTGTATTGGCCAATCAGAGAGTGCGGAAAGTTTTTGCGCTTTTTTTAAACCAAACATTACGGCTCTATTTTTGTATGCTTGAAAGATGTTATCATAATATTATGAGCATTTTTGCATCAGAGTCAGATTTGGGTTTAAATTTGGCTGGACAGAAAAACTATTGGAACTACGTCTATAATAGTAAACACCAAGTTTCGAAGAAAAGAAAGAAGTTTAGAAAATTACAAAAGCATATTATATAAATTAGCAGTTGGCTTTGCTTCTGTCCAGTCATGTTAAATGGGTTTGCCTATGTTGCGGTTAATATGTGAATGCCTCGCTTCACTTCGCATATTAACCGTAAAATAGGATGGTTTTGGTACAAGGAAATTGTGCTTGTTTTTATTTGGCTGAAAAATAATATGGATTTATGTTGTGAATTGTCATATTATATTGTATGTTATTTACACATATGAACACAAACATTTCTATCCAGACATATAAATCAACACTTCCTATTCAACACCTTTTAGTGTAATTTATATAAACTATTATTACAAATATATAAGTAAAACACTTTATAATGTGATCTCCATTGCCATAAATGGCAGACAACCTGACATACAGACATATAGTCGTTACACAAATGATACAATAGTGATTGCCTCTCACAGAACACCGCGAGCACATCGGTATCAGCATCAACAACAAACAACCTAGTCATCAACAACCTTAACGTGGTCGTCAATAACAACAACCACAATAACAACAACGTCGTCAATCACTCGCAAGTGGCGTCGCTGGCCGCCGCCGCCGCCACGTACCACTCCCACAGGCGCCGAAACGATCCCGAAAACCAGAGTTTCGGTCACAGTAACTTCGGCCCCACCCTGAATGCCTCCTCTTTCTCTAACTCAACCCCCGAGCGGGAAACCGCACCCATGTCCCACCTCCGAAACCCCATAGGCGGCAGCGGCCGGTACCAAGGCTACCGACAGAATCAACAAGGTTCGTACGCATTGAGATAGGATTTAAAATCCACCACCCGACTAACATTGTGACTAATTTAGGTAAGTCCTATTTGTTTATATAACTAACACTCCGCTTTTACTAACGACTAACCGTAGTGGTGGTAGAAGGGAAGAATCCTATCTCTTAATGCGTATGACCTTCTTATCAGTAGTGATAGTATATTATATGTGTATTATAAACAGAGCTACAACGTCCCGGAGACCCGATGGACTGTACGACCGACGGCGCCAATATACGTACCGAGCGACGACATAAGAAACCAACTCGCGCCTCAAAACATACCGCATAGCTCCTCCCACACGCAAAGCATAGCGTCGATGCATAGCTACAGAAATAATATCGAGGTGCCGAGCGACCACCAGAACCTTCGCTCGCGGTCGCCATCTTGTTACTCCAACAAAATGGCGGCGAGTATTGGCGCGAACGATTGGGCGCTCACCAACACTGGCAATCTGTGGAAGGTGAGGGGAGGGTTGTGTTACGTGGTAAGATCTCCAGGATACGGACGACCGAGATTTGAAATTGGAACTTTATTTTTTTTTTCTAGAAAACTCCGAATTTGATTTTCGAAGGAATTTGTTTTTTTTTATTTAGAATTATTCGCAAAGGATTTCAAAGTGGAGCCAATGTTTTTTTTTATTTTATGTATTGTATTACGATATCGGTGACGGTATTTCTAGAGACCTTACTATAATGTTAACTGCATGTATAGCTGCATGACTCACACACACATCACATAGCCCATCCCACTCCCTTCCGATCACAAATTATAATTTATTTATACACTTTTTAATAAAACTCATCAAAATAAACTTTAGCATGATTTTGAAACTGTCTTGTTTAAGTTGTAAACGTGGGTTTGAAGGTGATTTTGTACAGAAGCTAATGCAAGTAATACTTTATATTATTGTTTTGCTATCATAACTACTATACTAGCCAGTCCACAGTTCCATTTTAATAATGTAGTTGTGAGAGTATGTGATGCACTTTAGACGGCAACATTAAATTAAAATTGGTTTTTTCACTTTTAATTAACACAAAAATGTTTCGTGGCTGTCTTTCTTGTCATAAACACGTTTCTACTACAATCATTAGATTTATTTTCTATCAAAATTTACATGAATGTTATAATCTTGTTTTACCATACACTTAGAGTGCTATCTAGAAAACTATTTAGAAAATGTTCTATTAGACAAAATGCTACAAGGTGGTGGACCTCCGTTATTCAGTCGGGCTATGTCGAGCCCAGCTAATCACTAACTTTGACGTAACCAGACCAAATAACGTTAGCCCATCTTTGTAGTAGTCATTACAAAAATCTAATTATTGTAGTAGCCTTAAAATGCGCTTTATAAATTCTCTAACATAAACAATATCTCCACAGAACACTTCTTCTAAGCACCACACGTCAACCCTGCCGCACCACGACACACTGTCGCGACAGATGGCTCAGAACCATCTACAGAACCCGTACCCCGAATGCGAGGCGCACGGAGCCCACGGCCACGCCCAAGGCCACGCCCCCGGGTCGCCCCGCCATAGGGACGACGAACACAACCAGGGCTATCAAACCACCCGCAGCTACAACCCAGACTTCCGCAATCCCCACGTCTTCATGTCACACTCGCCTGGCAGCCAGGAGATGATCTTCCGGAAGTACAAGGACGAGAGGCGAAAACACCACCACGGCTCCAACCATTACTCCGAGATCGCGTCCCAGGGCCGGATATACAGGCGGGGCTCCGAGGAGTTCCGCATCCAGGACGATCCCGTCTACGAGGAGATAGAGAGAAACGAGACGCTCGTGTCCGACATGTCGGACGACTCCGTAGGACGACCGAACCCTCCCGGCTCGGCGAAGTTCTTCGGCGACCACCGACCGCTCATCTCGTACAGTCCCGGCGAGCGGCTGGAGGACTACGGGAAGTACGGGCGGTGGGACACGATCGAGCGGTCGTACGACGGTCGGTACGACGGTCGGTACCCGCCCCCCGAGAACATGCGCGCGCTGGCGGCCGTCCTCAACGCCGAGAACAACGTCGTATGTCACCTGGAGCCACCCAACTCGTACGACGCGTACCCGCAGCCCGGCCGGACCGTCTCCCAGCCCAGCTTCTGAGCGGACACTGTACATATTTCTATTAGACGTAGTGCCGGTAGCGTAGTGACCTTGCCATATGGACTATAGACTAGGTGTAACGTAATTTTAAATCACTTTTTCCACTGTGATCCTCCTACATGACGGCTCAACGTAGCGTGTACATATAGTTAGTCCTCCCGTCGTGGCATTCTCGAAGCGTCTGTAGGTACAAAAGTCTGTGATGATTCGTTTGGTTCGTTTCGTGTCGCCGCGCCCGGCGGGCCCTCCTTTCTTTGTGACTTCGAAATCCATCCAAAAGTATATAGACTGACACTATTCGATGTTGTGCACCGCCGTAGACTTAGAGGTAACGTTCGTTTCCAATGCCATGTACATCGGAGGAATCGTTTTAAAGTTTCGTGTATATTTTGAATCTTAAGCAATATTTAGACTGAAGTATTCTTGGACGTCGGCTAACGTTTTCTTTAACATTATTTATGATCGCCGACGTTCGGGAAATACTTTTTTTAACGAGAACTATAAAATAAATTTCGGGGAGTTTTTATTTTTTGTAATTGGGTATACTAGTCCAACTAACTCTCCCGCGCTGTAATTTGTACATTGTATTTTGTATTTCTGTTATATATTATTTTGTTTTTTGATTGTATTTTAATAACGTTGAATATATAAAGTAGGGCAAACAGAATGTGTACATAATTTAAAGTTTATATAAATAAAGAGCGACTACTCTGAGAGGGTAGCCGAAGGTGAACATTTTTTTTTTATTTCTACCCTCTTCGAAAACCTGCTACAGTTCAAATAACTTGGCACGGAATTTCATATAAATGTTGACATTACGTGTAAAATTTTGTGCCAAAATACGGCGAATGGACTATAAATACTAGGCAATTGCAAAATATGAGAACCCATCTTTGCAAGTACCAGGTACAAAGAGAATATGAAAAAAATACTATGAGAAGGGAAGTGTTAATTTCCTAAGAAGTTCCTTAATTCATTTGCCATTTAGCCAAACTGTGCTTAGTAGACAGTTTCAGGTGTCAAGATAACAAAAAATACGAGTTTAGCTACCGTTTCGCTTTCGGTACCTAGGTAACTAAAACATACGAAGATGATCTCAAATTTGTTAAAAATACTTTGTCAAAATGGCAAAAAGAGGAAAAAGAAATATACAAAAATATATAAATAGAAAATTTATTTCAATAATTCTTAAGACATTGTTAGTTTATTTCGAAAATAGATCAAAGTTTATCTACAGCTAAATGTTTGTATAGAAACATTTTTACATCAAGTGTTCAGAAACGGGAGATCTATGCAAAGGCTCACACCCAGTTGCCTTGAAATGAGATCTAATTTTGAAATTCAACCCTTTTTCTAACCTTACAATTATCTAATAATAATTTCCTCAACATAATACATTTTTCTAATAAAAATTTGAAGGTAGGCGTCGTACGAAATGTAAGTAAATGTCAAAAAGCAATCTTGATACTTGTTTTTTTTATTATTATGTAGGTACTTGCAAAATTTTATTGACAATATTTTTTTTGAGTTATTATATTTAATACTTCATATAGTTTTAATATTTTAATTATTTTTCACATAATTTAGCACTACCTTCTTTTTCTAATTCAAATTTTGACTGATCGAGATCCTAATGTTGTCAAACAGAAAGGTAATCGTACAAGTTACATTGAAGATACATTAAACTATCTACCTACTTAAAAATAATGACGAAAAAATGCATTTTGAACAATTCAGAACTCAGACAATCAGACAAATTATCATACAAAAACTATTGTTACACTACTGGGTTAAGAACCTAATAGACATAGTCGAATTAATTACTAGATAGCTCCTGGCAAAGCGCCAAATTCACGTATAATTTTGATTTAAACTGCGTTCGAACTACATAACTTATGTTGAACCTAAAAATATAAAAGTCAATAAATATAAAAACAAAATATGTATAATATGACTATTGTTTTACCTGTGTATTATCTACTTACAGTCGAAATAATCTTAAACTAAAAAATTTCACTTATAAAATGTAAATGCGATTTGAACGTTATGAGAAATGCGCTCTTGTATTATCTAGCTCAATATAAAGGTTCATTTTTATCACTATTACAACGGTGTCAAATGTCATAATGTTACATCAGTCACGAAGATTTAGGTATATTTTCCACGACCGGTTTTATCAAAAAATTAAACAAATATAAAGTAAGCTAATGTTTTCACACAACTTTTTAAACATCATCAGTCGAACGCATAAAAGCAGAAGCCAAGGATATAAAGAAAAAAACAATTTTAAATTTTCAAATGATCAAAATTATTTTGTTGCACTATTGAAGAATTAAGGTTTATTTAATGTTAATTTTTTATAAAATTAAGCATTGCGACACAAAATGCGAAAAATGAGATGATTTTTATCACTTTCAGATAATTACTTTTAATAATATTAGCTATTTCATAGCGATAAAAGACGAACATTTTTACTTTTTCAGTAAGTTAGGGTCACACTCACACATCGCATTATTAAGCCAAAGTCACACACCACTTATAAATAAACCTATAAATGTCCTTTATATCTAGGCAAATATAGATTTGGACGAACCAAACTAAAGAGAATCACAATAGCATTACGTCACAAGTATGTATAAAGATTTGTGCCTCGATGAAAGCATTTTTGTACATAACAATACCTAAGGTTTCGAAATGAGCGACACAAATCTAAATTAAGTATATGTATTCAGCGGCGTAACTATACTGTTCGAGACCCGTGGCAAATTCGTTTTCATTCCACTATATCAATCCGATACAAAAACACGTCAAGCGATTATGTATAAAATAATCGCTTGCCACTTGTCTAGGGGGGCTGATCGGGGGCCCCTTCCGGCTGGGGGCCCGTGGCATTTTGCTTGCCACCATGTAGTTACGCCACTATATGTATTGGTATCGAAAGACGGGATAGAATCAATATTCGGGAACTTCAAGGATACAGCAACAAACTTGTTCGACAACGAAATCAAAGTTTGAATTGAGTTTGTAAAATTAGGCTTTCTTGTAGGTACATATTGGTACACGGAAATACCACGTTTAGCTTGGTCGTCATAGACAATTTTTCTTACTTCGTTATAAAAGACATGTAGGTATATACTGACAAAGGATATATGTGAAATTGAAATTAACTCAAAACGATTTCATGGTACGGCCCTGGGTTAGCCAAGACCTAATCGTTTTCGCTTCTTTGTAGAATTGCCCATAAAAATGTATTAAAATGACATAAGACTTAACGAACGCTTATGTCATTTCCACACATTTTGATCGGCGATTTTACAAAGAAGCGAAAACGTTTAGATCTTGACTAAGCGCCCCTGGGCCTACTAGTAGGCTTAACATAAACGTCGTAGAAAGAATAGCCAAACCGACAGATAGTTACGATAAACTCACAGATTTCCCTTGTCAATCTGCCACTGTCAATCATCACTAGTAATAAACACTCTCGGTCACCATGCCAAGCAGGCGTCAATACAAAAGACCAGCCACATGAGCAGCAATTTTGAAAATATCGCTATAAGCATCCGCACTGTTCGACGACCATACCGGGTATGGTTCCGTATATTATGTTAAACTCATGGTCGAAATAGAGCATGGAGATCGCGCTCATCTTCTTAGGGGCGCAGCACGGGCCTCCGCTGCCAGGTGGAGCCGCTAAATGCACCAGATGCGTGTGAGGATACTTCTGGAGGAAGCTGTAAGGGCATTCCCCGCTGCAGTAGTTGGCGTCGTACTGCTTGGGGGCTATGATCCAGTCCCAGCCGAACTCCTCGAAGTTGACGGAGAGCGGGTACCGACAGCAGCGGACTTCCTTGGAGTTCTCGGTGCAGTCCATGCCCAGGGTCCGCCGGGTCCGCTTGTGCGAATTGTCCTTGAGACTTACTTCTATGTACGGCATCTGGAATGAGGTAAAAGGTATATTTAGCGTTTATCGGTTAAATTGATTTGTTATTTGGTCATTGGTAGATCATATTATAGGCATCAAATATAACTCGGTACTTTCATATAATGTCGTTTCTTTACGCTTAAAACCTCTTAACCGATTTTGATGGTTTGCTGGCTTTTGCGGCAGATATAACAGAGTATCTACAATTTTTATCGTGAATAGCATAGATTTTCAGAAAGTGTTTCGGGAACATCTACACTAATCATTTTTTTATGATATTTAGGGGGCTAACGAGCAGACGGGTTACCTGGTGGAAAGCAACTGTCGTCACCCATGGGCGCTCGTGACATCCTAAGAGTCGCAAGTGCGTTGCCGGCCTATTTTGATGAAGGATTAGGGAAGTTGGGCCACCGGTAAACTCACTCACTGAACGAAGCACAGCACAATGCCGTTTCGCGCCAGTTCACTGTGAGGCCGTGGTATCACTCCGGTCGAACTATCCCATTCGTGCCGAAGCATGGCACAATATTATATATATTGCTATATATAATATTGTTGATTTATGCAAAAATAGAAAAATGATATTAGTTAGCACATGTAATAAATTGCAGCAAAAATATAGAAAAGTAGCAAAAAGTGTACACGCACAAAAAATAGAGAAAACTGGCAAAAAGTGTACACACACAGAGAAGTGTACCTATATGCATCCTCGTGGCCCCAATAAGTTATCGGTCCAGATTAAAAGTCACCGCGAGCGTTTTTGTAGCAACCCCTCATTATTAATAGTACATTATCAAAGTGTCTGCGGCCAACACAATGACATAATGTCGATACAAAAGTGATATTTCAATTTATTTATTTTTTAATGTAAGTGAAAAAAAATGGACTTTATCGTTTACGATATTGCCGTCCTTATAGATATACAAATTAAGTTACTACTTATAAATTAGAAATCAACAAGTTAATCAACAAGTATATAAATACAATAATATTGCTGATACATCCCTCATCTGTGGGATGTTTAAGGGAACTATCAACACTTTCAAATAATAAGTGTTATTTAATTTTAGATCACTTGGTTTCAAAACTTGGTTTGGTAAAATAGAAACTAATAATTTTAGATCACTTGGTTTCTGCTCGTTGACGATAAATACAAAATAAGTAGGCTTGGTCGGTTTTTTATAGTTTTAGAACTGACTTTTAACTAATGACAGAATCCGGTAGCAGGTATCATGGTATATGTGTGCGACATTTAATTACACATCATTCAATCAAAATTCGGTGATTTATCGAGTAATTGATTTATGAACTCGACCCGAATTGACCTCGCCTGGCCAATTCTCAAACTGTCACGTGATTCAATTCCGATCGTAGACAATTCTAGAAAAGTATTATCGGCTTTGGAATATTCCACGTACCCAGTGGAAGGTATTTTTGTTTGACATAACGCTTTCATTTTCCTCCACGCCTTTAATGATGGCGACGATACTAGTGGGTAAGACCTTTGGTTCGCACTCGAGAGGGTGCAGGTTCGAACCTCGCTGGAGGCGTGTGCCAATGAGACATTTTCCTATCTCAAGTACATAATACAGATGCTCATTGCCGTGGGAGAGCCATGCTTCGGTACGAATGGGCCGGCTCCATCGGAGTGATACCACGGCCTCACATAAAACTGGCGTGAAACGGCATTGTGCTGTTTCGTTCAATGAGTCAGTTTACCAGTGGCCCTACTCCCCTTATGCCCCCTATCCCTATTCCCTTATAAAGGCCGGCAACGCACTTGCGACTCTTCGCATTCTTATCATAAAAAAATGTCGCTAAAAAATAAAACTTTTAGCCTAGATCATAGGGCCGTGATAATCTTGTTCTCGGTTGACGGTGTTGGTGGACAAACGGCGTTAGACGAGCGAAACGTCACTAATGTACCACATGTGTATTGTGCGATAAAAGCTTTATCTATTATTAACGTCACCGACTATAATTAGAGACGATTCTCTCTATATTTAGACAAAATGAATGAACGGCGGCGAATGAATGAAAAATTAATGTCGGCGTCTTTATATTTGCGCCATTCGTCTATCGATATACGATATGAGATGCTTCCTGATGTGTAAAATTTGGCTACACTTAGAGATATCATGGGCCTCTTGCACCACTTCCTGACAAGTTTTGGACAAGCGACCACCGTGCAAGTCAAATGCGATCACATGTTATGATGATCGGCTACCAGAGATCTATACCACAAAATAGGAATTACATCACAGAATGTGCACTCCAACGGCCGGAAAGCTGTCAAACCTACGCACCTCGATCTCGGTAGAATCTCGGTAGAGCTACAGTCGCGAGTTATACATATTAGTGGATGGTGACGTTTGAAGTATTATGAAAAGTTATAAAACTACCATAGAGGAATTACCAAGAGGCAGCCCTAGCACATGTCACAAGCCGCGCGGCTGTCAGTATCAAAAACAGGGCGGGAGTGAACATACTCTATCATTACTGTGCCTATGCCCTAACACGATCGTGCTCAAGTGTCACAAAGAAGCCATTAAAAAGTATCAAAAACACACAAACATTAAACTTATAGTATAGGAGTTAAAGGAAAATGACTTACAACTGTGTGATTAGTTTCCGAGCTCGGGTGTGGCACAACCAAACTCACTCTATTCTTCGAGTCTTGTACTCTCACTACTATAGCTAGGTTCTCTCTCGGCAGTCTGAAGAACTCCGCGACCATGTTGGTCACGTTCACCCTCAGCCATTTGCCGACCTTCAGGTCTCGTCTGCTGACCTTGACGGACGTCTCCGAGTACGGCACGGAGGCCTTGTTTCCTTGGCTGTTCCTGGTCACCCGGTTGACCTGGACGTTGATGGTATAGAACTCCTCCACCAGGGTCGCGTTGAGCCAGGGCTCTATCTCCTGTATGTAGACGTTCAGGTGACCCTCGGCGACTTCGTTCTGCAGCACTTTGCTGGTGAACCGGAAGTTTAGGACCTTCAGCCCTTTGAAATGGTTGTGGCGCCTCGTATCTGTAACATAATCACGCTATAGCTTCGCAGGGTTTGAGGTTATGTTTATCATTGGGATTTATCCGAAGCGAAGGATCGAGATTCTAGGATTTAAGCCTATGATACCGACGTATATACGTACTGGATATGCATTTACATACTAACAAGGTAATTCTTAAATTAAGCTTACGAATCTATTATATAAAAATAAGTCGCATTTTATTCCCTGACGCTATAACTCCTAAGAACGCAAGAACCGATTTCCACGATTTAGCATTCGTGGAAAGGTCTCGGGCTCCGTGAGGCTTGTAGCAAAATATTCAGAAAACATTACAAGAGAAAAGCAGGAAAAGTTACTTATAGAAATAACAGTTTTACCAACCTACAGACCATAACATCAACTTGTAAAATTTTAATTTCCAAAAAATTCAACTTGAAAATTTACAAATTGATGTTTCAGCGATCTCATTTCTCGCTTCACCAACTTAGCAAATCTTTTTAAATCCTTCCAACATCATAATACTCGAAGCCGCCACTTCGAATATTACAATCAAACATCCATAATCTTTCATACATTTTGCTCAAGTTGAAGAAGAAAGAAAGTGAGCTCGCTTGGGCTTAGCTTTTTACAGTAACATAACATTAGTGTTATCAGCTACAAAAGGTTGACTGGTAGAGATTGCTTGGTAGCAATAAGTTCGCCTTTTGTACATCATAAATTAGTCATAGTTTTTGTTGTATCATTGTGTACAATAACGAGTCGATATTATTATTATTTAGTTTAGTTATCTAAATAAAATTAAAAATTATGTTGAAAGGATATTCCATTCCGTCTACAGAGAATTCTTCAGGAGCCTTATTCCGGGATAACCTGAAAAGAAAGAAAATGAATGTTATTAAAATGTACAGGATGCTTTAAATAGTCTAAGGTCTGGCTTATAAAAATTACACACTAGACGAAAGCTAAGTTTAGAAATCATTTAAACGGTAATAATCAGACAATTTACCACTTAATTATTATTAGTGTACCCGGGAATCCGGATACACGATACCAGTTTTTCATAAAGCCAGGATGGTAAGCTGTCAAGGTATCATTTCTCGCTTCGTATAGACAAAACTTGCTTCATTTCTAAGCTAGTAATTTATTAAATTCGTTGAAAAGCCAAGCAAAAAGAACTATATTGCTCTCGTGGTTTGAATATCCTGGCTTCGGCTATCCGCGGCATTAAGGTTTAAGTGCAGAAGGTCTAAAAAGGTCATTAGCAATATTTCAAAGAATTGCTCTGCATTTTTTTTTTGTATATTTAAAAAAAATTGAATAGTTTTGATAAAATAACTACTTCAGAATGAATTCAAATTGATTGTGAAATTACTGTTTCGCAAAAGTAGTACTTATTTTCAAGAGAAATGACAAAATGGATCGCTCCTAGCAATATTGCAAAGTGATCTTTTAAGAGGGGATGTTGTAAATTTATAAAGTTAAAAGAGGAAGTAACTTATAGGAACTGCCTAGTATAGCTAACTAGTCAGCTGGGTTATTTATTGATCGGTATTAAAAGTTCGCGAACCGGTCAGGTGGGATTTAAAAATATCGACCACATAGCCCGAGGCCGAAACACCCACCTCTACACCCATATTGTATACTTTACTATATAAATATTGTATACTTTATTAACAGACTTCTTTTATAAATCCATCGTCGACTGTTTACAATTGTGTACATATTTATTTGTTAGTGCAAAGATTTACATTTCGTTTTACGTAAACGCTTTTAATAGATTTTAAATAAAGATCTTTGCATTTAATGCTTCGTTTACACGTGTAAGATTCACACAATCAACCTGATTTTTATTCATTTAAGGGTAAAATAAACGTGTCTTAATCTCGAAAGTTGGATAGCTACAAAAACTTTATAAGTTTTTGTAGTAATCCAACTTTGAACTATCTTCGCCTTCTTACTAAGTGCATTCGAATGAACATGTTACCGTCTAATAAAATTGTGCGGTTTACGATAATTACGGAAAGTATGTCGTTGCCTCTTAGACTATAATGCTTAGAGGTGCATCACACGTCACGGAAGATAAATGCGATGTCGGTCTGTCACTAACTAGCTATCACTCCTCGCCTATGTCATGTATTTGTAGAGATTTTCCTCAAGACCAATAAATCCTTTTATTTCTTTTATTAAGGGGTATAAAATTAATGTTTTTACTTTTCAAAGGTTTTTGTAAAATATACTTCCATTCTACTCTCTCTCTTTCACACATTCTAATATACTTCAATTTAAATAGAAAATGTGTTTGTTTGTCCTTTTTTCAAGCCTTAAGGCGTGTACATGGGTCAGCGAGATAAGTTTAACCACTAATAAGTGTGTTAAAACGTTAAACACATAACCAAAAAAATATATATTATAGAATGATTACAATTCTTTTACAGAAGTAAAAGAATCATAATCATTCCTCGGTAGAAACCCAGGAATTTTTCCCTAAGCTTATATGTAGCTCATCATAAGAAAATGTACCGTGGACATCGATTTTTTGCAAAAAATTGGATAAACGAGTCGGTTAAGATGAACGATTTTTTTATACAATACAATATAAGTACCACTAGAATCCCTATAGAGGAATTTGTTGAAAAATCACTATTTGATGTTTTAATTAATTGTATATTAATTATTTTCTGTTAGCGGGAGGAGAGTTTCTTAGCTGCGAATGTATAGTCAAGGCCGTTAGCGCATGTGGGCCTTAACAAAGCAATCTTCTCAATTTTTGGTATGGATTTACTTGAAAGAATGAAGAGTCACGTCATCATGATCTTAAAATATACGTATTTTTACGAGATTTTCAAATTCGCCGGCATTCAAAGGCAAAAGCTCGCATCGCAAAAAACTTTGTCATCATTTTTTTACTTATTAACAAGTCATTAAAGGAAGATAAAATATTATCACTGCACGTGATAGACTGACAACACATACCTAAATTCATAAACGTTAAATCACAAAAACGCGAAATGTTATCTTCGTCTTCCGGATACGATACCATCGGGTCACAGTTTCGTCATTGTGTAATCTCGCTTAACACCAGATTCGCAATGACTAGGATTTAAGGAAGACAGGCTGGCAAGGAAATTTTAAACCTATCAGAAAAAATTAGGAATGAACGAATTTTCAGCTGTGGACTTCGTCAAATTTTGGTCACTTTTGCCCTTGCCTTAAGGGCAAGGCGAATAAAGCAAAAAATAAAACATTGTCTTTCTCTCTTCACACTTACGACCGTTATTCATATGCCAGGTGAAACAGAACAACGCGGGATCGCCGCGACAACAGTTTTTTCTTAATAACTCGATGAATATCTATACAAAATTTAAAAAACCTCTCCTACAGAAACTCAGTAACAAAATTTTGTATCGTGTGTTAAAATTCTGAGTCCGTCGAATGCACCCTTTGTGAAACGAAGAAATATGCGTGAAAATTAGAGGCATCTTTGTGTTTTTTTTTTATAGAGAACTTTTTAAGTTATCGGGTTTTTGCTAAGTTACAGACGCTCACAAATAAAATTAGTATCCATGTTTAAAAAATTAAACGATGCGAAGCTTATTATCAAATATAAAACGGAATTATAAAATTTAATAATGATAATATGAAAATTTTTGACCACCTTCGTCATTGTTTTGACCGGTTATGGGTTTACTTACGTCACAGACATCTCATCATGGCGGCCAGCGTTTCAGATCACATGATAAGCAGATTAAAAAAAGGCAATTTTAAAATTGAAATAATGAATTGATACCGTAATTGAAGACGTAGGTGGATGAAGCGGATAACTAACATTTTACAATATTCCAGGAAAATGCTCATTTTTTCCCTTCAAAATTTTATAAATCTTGTAATTTAGCGATTTCATTAAATCTAGCTGGTCTATCTAGGTAGGTGTCCATCAAATCTACATCATTTTAATTTTAAACCATTTTTCGGTCCGAAAGCGTCCATTTTTGCGAATATCCAGCAATTTTAAAAATGTTAGTTACCCGCTTCTTCCACTTACGTCATCAATTATATTAATGGAAATCAATATATTTCCCTATTTTATTAATCAAATTATCCTAATTATATACTCTTTCGTTTTTTTATATATAAGGTAAACTAGCTTGTTCCTTATTCAGATGTAAAATATATTACATGGTTTTATAATTGAAGACATAAGTGGAAAAAGCAGATAACTAATATTTTAAAAACTTCCGGATTTTTGCGTTATTAAGCACTTTTTGATCCCAAAAATTATTAAGAATTAAAATAATGCGAGTTTGATGTATAGCCAGTTACACTAGCTAAATAATGAAATAGGGAAATTTTGTCAAGCTTCGTCAAAATTTTATGGGAAAAAGTAGTATAAACTCGAAGGTTGCAAGATGTTAGTTATCCGCTTCGTCCACTTATGTCCTCAATTGAGTCATATCACCATCCAAGGAAAGTACATAGCTATTTTTTCTCTTCTGTAAATATTTTTACCGTCATAAACTAATTGCTAGACCTATGCACCAATTTGTTAATAAAAACCAGCCCTTTGAAAACGAGAGCTAAACTTCGTTTTGTATGAAAGCTCTGACCTACATGGAACTCTTAAATTATGTTTCATTTCTAATTATGCACCGTATTCGTATTATAGTTATTATTATTGTTATGATAGAGGAAGCTTAACAGGCGTTTTGACGTAACTAAGGTTTATAATTAATCTAAATACAAAAACTTGCCGTGGTAGAGCCATGCTTCGTTGCTTGCAACTTGCAACGCTTTTGGCGTTGTGCTGTATTTCGTTCAGTGAGTGAGTTTACTGGTGACCCAACTTCCCTAATCCCCTATCCCCATTCCCTTCCTTACTCCCACATAAATGCCGGCAACGCACTTGCGACTCTTTGGATGTCATGAGTGCAGCAGTCATGGGCGACGGCAGTTACTTTCCATCAAATAACCCGTCTGCTCGCTTGCCCCCGAAATATCATTAAAAAAAAATTCGGCTGTTTTATTTTACCAGAACTTTTATATAAAGTTTTCCTATATTCGTTAATTTGTTTATAATATAGTGAGTGTAGTTCACGTTGTCAGACAGTTTAATAGCAGGCAGGTCAACACACCGAACTCCATACAAACTATCAGCGCGAAAAGAGGCAAGGAGAAAACAGAAAGTTTCGGAAAATATAAAAACAAACTATTCCGTAAATAACTCGAAATTGCTAATCTTTAAAAAGTCTGAGAATGCATGTTTCCATATTAATATTATAAACTAGTTGATGACCGCAACTTCGTTGTGCAAAAATGTGTATATCACGGGAACCGTGCATTTTTCCGGAATAAAAAGTATCTCATGTGCTGCCTAGAGTTAATAGCTATTAAATAAAAAAAAATATTTATTCGAATCCGTTCAGTAGTTCCGGATATTAGCGCGTGCAAACAGACAACTTTTTTTTGACAATTTGTTTTCTACTACTATTCCTAAGCCCATCACATTTATTAGTTTGTAAAAATATGTACACAGACACGCCAATTCTATTCTTTTATTATATGTATAGACATAGATGCGAAAGCGCGTCTGTCTGTCTGTTAGCTCTTCACGCCGAAACCACTGAACTGTTGCTGAAATTTGGTAGATAATATTTTTTTATCATCATAAACAGGGTTATGAGGAAAGATAGAATAAAAAAATACATAGCCTAGATTAAGACCTACGTCAACTAAGATTAAAATTGCGTTTAATTTATCGCTAACAAAAGCATGGTATTGCCTATTGCAGAGGAAGATTATATTCAAAGAAATATTATCACCAACTGATATTATAGAATAGATAATATTTTAATACACTGCTGCCATATATTTGTATAATGTTTACAAATCAAATAAAACAGTCCACTTACATTTAAATTTATAGCTTCATGTTTGACGTCTGTTGCATCTTAAAAACGGAAACAATAAAAAAAAACTACGTTTTTTTTATCTTCAGTTTGTACGCAATAGCTCATATTTTATGATGACACGGGAATGTAGAACTATAAAACTAGCATTCCTATAATTTCTCATTTTCTAAATTTTATGAAATGAAAGTAAAGATGTTTAAATTTATAGCAATCTATAAATAATGTTTTTTAAATTAGTAGTACCCAATTTTTTTTGCTGCTTTTGTCAAAAAGAATACATTGAAAACCCCCAATCTCGACTCAGGTTAGTCATATTATGCGTTATGAGCTACAAAAGAGCTTTTACATAGAATGGAGAACCGTGACCGTGTGTCGCCGTACCACACTTCTAAGGTTTTAATTATTTTATAGACTTGTACATGTGTTTTTTGGCCTTAAAATTAAGCTTTAATTAAAAAAAAAAGTAAAAAAACATGCAGCCTATAGCATAGGTATTGTTCATTTACTATAAAGTCAGTGAACCAAACAACTAAAAGTGCACTATCACAAAGATGTTAACTTAGTAAATATTTACATAATAGGTTTAAGATAACTCCATAACCTTACGCAGTTTACCTTAAAATAAAAATACCTAAATGCAAGTATTTCAAGGCAAAAACATTTCATAATCTACATAGCCTAAAGTTTTAAGCCGATTTTTAAGAAATCAGAAATGACGTATTCTTCACTTTTCTAATGCTGGTTTCGCACCAATCTGACGGAGCTAGGTACATAAGCTGCTGAAAACGAGCAAGATTTGCAGTTTATTGCATGTTTTCATGCATATATGTACAATCAGAGAAGTTGAAACAGATACAGATCGTGGATCTAAGAAAATTGGTCGGGTTATGTGAAACTCAGCCGACTCATCACGACTTAGAGGAATTCACATATTCCGGCCAAATGACGTAGGTCCGTCAACTCCCTTTCAAATTCCCCCATTGTAGGTTTATTTTTCATGTTAGGGGTGTCACAACTAAAGTAACAAGCTAGGTGTCCAAAAACTAAAAAATTGATATATCTAGTATCCCTCTCACAGTAAAAAAACGAATCTAAAGATACATCTCAAGTCAAAATCCATCAAGCCGTTTAGGCTGCAGAGCGAGCCAAAAAATTATACCTCCATACATACATACTCTCAGAATACATAACTCTCCTTCTGACGCAGTCGGGTAAAAATAACCTTTACGGTGTGGTCTCTGTATAGAATGAAACCAATATTTTTTAATGAAACCAAGCCTGTTACGCAGGAGCTATTTTTATAGGGTCCAAGTGTGTACGCAGTACACCATTCCTTTACTCTCATAACCCAGTGGGACGGATGACCGACACGACTGGCGAGGGAATATGCGAATGCTTCAGTCATGTCCATCCGACGCATAGATAATCTATCTTGTCATGCAATCGGCGATCAACCTGCATGGTCCTAACTGAATTTGGAAATAACGTGTTTCCAATGCCCATACAAATCACAAGAAAACTGCATTTCTTGCGCTGCAACTCTCACACTTTTAGGGTTGCGTAGTCTAGTACTCCCGCCGAGATGAGCCTGGTCTTTGCTATTTTTCTAAGACTTCGTTGTCTTTCGGTCTATCTGTCGGTCCATCTGTCTCCGAGTCTTAAGAAAAGTGAGAAAAGCCGGAAAAGTATGTCGAAACACAACGCAAATATTTTCAGCAGATACCTAGGTGATATATTTTTTTAATTTAGGTATTGCAAAAGCGCTAGAGTGTCCTTTTCTTGTTCTTGGACGATGGAGTAGGTAATATGTTGAAATCAAATAACCTCTAGGTACAATTTTTTTGGTCTCAGAGCCTTATGTACATAAGTAACTGGCATCGTCAAGCCACATAGCTCGTTTGACCGTGACAAAAACTTTTGTATAGTTTTCTATAATAAACTTTTGGTTGTTTATTCGTCTTATAAAAGACAAGAAGGAGAGTCAAAAATTGAGCCTCAAATTTTTAGGATTAGAATTTAGTACCAACCCTAGTCTTATTAAACGCAAAAGAATACTTATCACTTATCAGGAATTCTTTTGTTATTGAAAATAGTTTCTTAAATACGAATTTACTCATTATAACACGGCTTTAAAAACTTTTATTTTGTATAGCCATTATAGCAATAAATAAAAAAGACTTACCAGGAAAAAATCCATGCGCAAAACTTGCAAATAAAAAAAAACACAACACGGAAATAAATTCGCGCGTTCCCGAATTCCAAATTTGAAACTAACGCGCGCGCTTAGCAACTATCAATGTTAGACTGATGCGTTCGGGAGATGGGTCTGTAGTGAACTGAAAGGCGTGGGTTACTCCACAAGGAGATTCAATCATGTACTTATATTTTAATTTACAGTATTTCGAACCCTCTTACAACGTCGTAAGTGCTATTATACAGTGACAGGCCAACTGCATGTACTCTGTGATTACATTTGATAAGTCAGGTTAATTATTTTTATAACATTACGCATGGAAACACACCCGTCTTTTATTTTAAAACCTACATGGACTCGATATCGTTGTTATCAGATAACATTATATATTTATAGTTTTAGAGATAAGAGATTTTTCAGCTTAATAAAATCGGATGAAAAGTCACATAGATATATAGAGGAAACAGAACTTTAGAACTGAATTTGTCCAAATGTTTCCCTGGACTTTGATATATGTAATAGATTTCTTTACTCTCTAGCACAGCAGTACCATTTCCACTTCAGCAGTGCAAGGTTTTTTTAACGCAACATTTTTGTAAGACTACGCCGTATACAAGAAATTGGAAACGAAAAATAGTAAATACTTATATTCTGCATAGAGTAAAAATGACCTAAAACTTTTTTTTGTATAACATAGTTATCTCTAAAAATAAGTCCAGATGGATCTGGAATCCAGACGTTTTTTTTTATTTAAAAATCACATTTTCCTCAACTTGTTTAATAATGTACCTACTCGATGATAAGGTACCATTTATGTCAGTGTGGCAATTTTTATCACAGTATTTAGTCTTTAGACACTGTGACGCCCGCGCTATGCACACAGAGATATGAGAGTTAGTTAAGGTGGGGACACACTTGATATTTATACTGTAACTAATGGACCCGTCAGACGTTGTCTGTGTTGGTTTGTGAATCCTCTAAAACACACAAAAAAATCTACCTGCATGCCAAATTTCAGCAGAATATGTCCAACCACCTTTTTTGGTGGCCAAATTGGAATAATTCCTACTCGAGAGGAGTAGGAATTTGTTGCGGACTCAGGCTCTCTGATAGGATATTAAAGGGTGTTTGTGGTTGGATCCTCGCGACGAGTGCTGTGAAGATCCATTAGTACAAAGCCCAGATTCTTAGTGCTTATACTGCTTGCCTATCTTATGCCACTACGTAATCCAGGGATCGCGGCATAATAGATATGAATTTGTATTTCGCACAGATGATGTTATTTTTTTTTTATCCTACCACAGCCGAAAATATGGCGTGCTTCTTTTTGAAAGACGGTTAAACATAATCACCATTTACAGACTTCACAAAGTTCATTCGCATGTGCTTATCTAAGACATAGTATACAACGATAGGACATAGTCTCTTTGAATTTGATAGCTAATTTTAGTATTTTGGACAGATGTTAGCTCACGTGTGGCCCAGACTCCGGAAACCGTCTGAAACTATAAAAACCGAGCAAATACTAAATTTGCGAGACGCTTTAAATAACAATCGTTTTTTATAAAGCCCGGGATACTCAAGGCAAGCTTTTCAAGACAGGGCAGTAAAATAGTTCTCTTTTAAACTGTTTTGGCTAGCTGACACTGAATTTGTAGCGTCCGTGGCCTAGTGGGTAAGACCTTTGGTTCGCACTCGAGAGGGTGCAGGTTCGGAGGCGTGTACCAATGACATATTTTGCGATCACAAGTACACAATACAGATGGTCATTGCCGTGCGAGAGCCATGCCACGGCACAAATGGGCCGGCTCGACCGGAGTTCCGAGTGCCGATACCACGGCCTCACAGAAAACTGGCGTGAAACGGCGTTGTGCCTGTGTTTCGCCCAGTGAGTGAGTTTACCGGTGGCCCAACTTCCCAAATCGCCCTATTCCTATTCCCTCATAAAGGCCGGCAACGCACTTGCGACTCTTCGGATATCACGAGTGTCCATGGGCGACGGCAGTTGCTTTCTATCAGATCCGCCCCCTAAATATCATAAGAAAATAAACTATACGCTCAGGGAAAAATTCTTCGCTAGAAGTTAAAGAATGAAAATCATTCTATAATATATATTTTTTTAGTAATGATCCTAACGTTTTACAACATGTAGTACATTCTTAATGTCTGAAATTGAAATTTGAATGTTTAAGGGTAAAGCTCCAACTTCGGAATGTGGTCTTAAGTTATAACTTTCAACCTTGCCCGTACTGTTTTGGGCTGTACCCTAGCTGTGTATTCCGTATACATCATGTGCCGATCGAAGCCGCTGGCAAAAGCTAGTTAATTATATATTCCATAGTGTTCACTGATGATGAGTATGGGGTCAAAATATGGGGTCATTTGGTGGTGAGGCCCCACAGGACGTCGGCAATGACCGCTCGTGAGTCGTGGGAGTCGTGGGACTACACTCCCCTCGTGTCGTTACTCATTACTGCTGCACGCGAATTCGTTCGTCTTCGTAGTATCGTACTTAAAATTATAAAAGTATTTTACCCGGCTGCGCCAGAAGGAGGGTTATGTTTTTCTAGAGTATGTACTATGTGTATGTATATAATTGTTTGTCAAGTTCTGCAGCCTTAACGGCATGATGGATTTTGCCTTCGTATTGACTGTGAGAGGGACACTAGATAATAATATATCAAAAGATAAAAAAACAAATGGCGGATTTTTGGCGCAAAATTCGAATAATGCATCGGTTTTTGTAGCCGTTTTTTTTTGTTTTATGACATTTTTAAATGTTATTTAGGGCCTAGGGGGCAAGCGAGCAGATGGGTTAGCAGAGATTGTGGTCAAGCTGAAACAACGTGGATATGCCATCAGCATATTATTATTATTCAAATTCTTCATCAAAAATTCAATTCGCAAACAGTAAATATTTAATTAAAACAATTAAATTTAATTACGATACGACATTAAGAGAAAGACACGTCATTTATTAAGGGTTAAAAATTTACTACTTTTCTTATTTTTAATTTGGTTTTACACTAGGGTTGTTACACTCTCGCTCTCTCTTATCGATATCGATAAAACCGGGAAAACCAATTCGCGATACGTCTGACATATTGTATGCATCTTTATTTTTGTTATTTGTTGTGTTATGTAAATGATGTATTTGTATAAACATAGCCGGTATCGTAGTTAAGTAAGGTTATTAAAGACGTTTAGGGAAAAGTAGGCGGAGGTGTGACATGACCGTAATCACCTAAAACAACAATATAACGAGCACACGAAAGGGCTCTTTACACTGACGTTTATGATACCTAAAAATTATTTTTACGAAAATTACTTAGAAGTAGTAAAATGCCTGTCATTTTGCGACGAACGTTCTTACCTCTTTTTACAACGCAGCATGACCATGTCCAACATCCTACTGCTGTAGAAATAAACCATTTCCACGGTGACCATGGTCAGCAAGCTGTTGTTAAGTTTACCGCCCGGATATCTTAGAGAATACCTACATAAGTCCTGTCGATTCCATATAAACGAGGGTCCATTATATTTGGGAGGTCTGTGACCCGAAAGTGACACAACAGGGACGTTGTACCCACACAATGCCACTTCAGATTATGGACAGTGATTTGTTTACAAGGAAATCGTACGATGATTGTTGCAATTTCGGCACACGTTCCCAGCGCTTTGCTATTAGGTATTATTACGTTATGTTTCCGTTCCTTCTACAAGAGCTCTTGAGATATTTCAGCGGTTTTACAATAGCGTGTAAGGAAAATCAGTGACATTTATCATAAATGAGTGGATTTCAACAACTAGCAATTTTTTCTAGTTTTAGTGGACATAATTTTTTTAATATAACTTGGTGTGAAGTGTGAGTACGTAAGCGTGTGACTAGAATCTGGGGGGTGAAGTATTTTATATGCCTGAGGTATCAAATATATTTAAAACACGTAACGTTTAATATAGGACAACAAAATTAGCAAAATCTCGACGACAGAACTAATTTGTGTCTAAACATAACTGCAGTTTTTAGTGCAGTAAAATTAATATATTGTAAAGAATCACTCATATCGAACGACTGCATAAAGATAAAAATGTACTCGAATATCGGTTGTATATCGGTTCACAGTTAATTGATCTTGATATTGAGAAAAATAGATCGACGGTAAAGCCACCAAAACCGCGTAAGAAAACGGTTTGGGAAATTTACCCAAATATTTAAATAAATATTGTCTAGACACACTACACTAGTGTATAGAGTTTGTGTACTGCACAATATGTAAACGTATAGCTAGATTGATCACAGACTCAATATTTTTTTCATTAATTAAGGGTTTTTCATAGAAAAGTTACCCAATGCGTTTATGATTGGTACAATTATTTTTTATATAAAAAATGGTAAAACAAAAATTGCTAATAA
The DNA here is from genome assembly GCA_026546445.1 of Cyclargus thomasi. NCBI lineage: Eukaryota > Metazoa > Arthropoda > Insecta > Lepidoptera > Lycaenidae > Cyclargus > Cyclargus thomasi. Next base: position 29,684 of record JAOTAV010024846.1, read on the forward strand.
AAAATGTCTGTCTTTTGCGCGTTACTTCCAAATTTAAAGAAGGAATTTCGACAGATTATATATTTTATGTTCAAAAGATAAGGTTTTTGGGCTATCTGTCCATCGGGTGATACTATATTTGACCCGTCAACTGTTCTGAACGTAGATAATACATAGCAATTGCGTCCAATGTAGTGAGCCCGCGAATACACATCGGCAAACAAAACTTTGCTGTTTAAATAAAGAGGTATACAATTTTGAACTCTATCACTTGTAAGTACAGATGGGGATTGGAGAGTAGTCTAATATTTTTTGTACATTGGCACGCTTAGAGTTCAAAGTCACCGCTCAGAAATGCGTAGTATTGGGGCTTAGGCCTGAGATCTCTTCTCGTATAGCAACAAGCATGTGACAAATCTGATAGGAGTGATTCTGTTTAACTTACAGTCTGCTCACAGCTATTTAATCAGAAAAGCTAAATTCCCATTCAAAATGTTATGTCGTTTAATTTATAGTGCTACAAGAAATAGAAAATATTAGGTGTTTTAAAAATCTTTCTTCATGCTCAGTGTAGATGAGTAGAAATAAAAATATTTTATCTTACTAATCCAAAGACATAAAAATTGGAATTTTGTATGTAATTATAACAAGTGCCAAACTTTGACACGTGTAAATTGTAATGTTGTCATAATGTTGTAATGTCTATCAAAATTATGTAAATAAAACTGAAATAACCTAACAATAAAATTTTTGGCATTTTAAATGCCGCTAGGAGGCAAACCTAACATACTTATTACCTACAAGAGATGGCTGATCTATTTAAATTTTCCAACACATTCACCTGCCAGTTGCAACTAGAGGTCCATATCAAATGTAAGGTATCAAGCAATTGTTAGATTGGTATGTCATTTTTCTTTTATATTTTTAATGTACTCGATGTCACTCGCACTATCCAAAGGTGAACTCCTTCAAGTAATTAAACTGTGACAGGATACTAAAATATATGCGTTTAGCGCATAATGAAACGTTAAAGTCGTTCACGAAAATATTATTTACACAATGTCAATTCGACAAAAGAGACAATAAGAATAAAATTTAAAAGAAACTATAAAAAGTTTGTACAAACACCACACCCTAAAACTTGAAAAAAACTACAATACTAACCATAGAATAGTAAATGTAAGCAATTAATTGAAACAAACGAATAGCCAAATAAACATTAAAAAACTCTAAAAAGTTTGTACAAACACTACAGATACATAGAAATCTACGTACATACACCCTAAAAAGACAACCCTCGTTTTGAGGCCGTCGGGTAACATTTTTTTCACACTAGTTCCTTAATTTGCAACATTTTTTGCACTTGAAAGTTGTCGAGGACACAATGCACTAAGTGCGGCTCTAGTTCCCTAGATACCAACACAGGGATACGCTCTTATTCCCACGCCTGAGTACGGATGCTCTCGGTCAACAGCGTTAAAGGGTAGTGATGGGACAGGAATTCATCGATAAAAAAAATGTCATGATTATTTAGATCGTTTTAGAATGTATGGTCTTTAGATTAAGTCAGAATTTAGCTAAACAATAATAAAATTTGTGTTTAGTTGTTGGAATAAAAGAGCTAAGTGTAACCTGCAAGTGTAAAATATGGACAATGCTGAACTATATTACTAATACAAAAAGAAATTTAACATATAACTAATACAATAAAATGGAAGTTACCATTCTTATGAGCGGTTAAATTAAAATAATATACACACGAAAATCTCGAATTGATTAGGCCGGATGGTTTTTTTTATCGTAAAACGAAATGAAATTATGCACTTTGTTGTGCTATTATCTTAATATGGACATAAGAATGACAAGATAAGTGTGGTACATATGTACTTAAGGTTGAAAATTTGTCATGATATTAAAATTTTGTGAGATAACCACGAGGTTGTGAAAATTAAACATGTAAAGGTTATCTACGTTCAATAACAATATGTCAAGTTTCTTACCGCCAGGCAGTCTGCTGGCTTCTAATATGAACTAACTTGCAAAAACGCTAGTCACTTCTTCGTACAATAATTATAATTGTTACAAGTGATAAATAAATTTAATCAATTACTAAGCAATTAAAATGTTTCATATCTTGAATTTTTTTAATTGTACCGATGAATTTTTATAGCCATTTTTAAAAAAATCGACACAGCCAAAATTGATTATCTTCATTCGTTCGCCAGTACCTCAGGCAATTTAGAATTACATCTATAAACTTTATCGATAAAACGTCCCATCACTAGGGAGAAATAGGGTCATTCGCCCTCTCGCCTCAAATCATTTTTAATTGTGTGTATTGAATCTTCCCAACCAACCTGGATCGCAAATGGCTGACGTGGCCTGGTCTCTGGCCTCATTTTAAAGGCCAAAAAGGATGCAACCGATCACGAAATGGGTCAGGAGAAATTTGCCTTGATTAAGGTCAGGTTATTTGAAAAACGATAAAAATACAATGAAACGTTATTTAAGCTTATGGCAGATATTTTATGCAAAATTAGATTGAATGCTAATTTCTAATGAAGCTATACGTGGAAGGAGCGGGTAACTAACATTAAAAAATCTCCCGGATTTTTGCATAAAAGGACGATTTAGGACCAGTTAAATTATTTGAAATAAAAATAATGTGGATTTGATGTATAGTTAGATACACTAGCCAGGCAATGGAATAGATAATTTACAAGATTTGTTGCAATTTTATAGGAAAAAAGGAGTATTTAGTCGAAAGATGTAAAATGTTAGTTATCTTTTCTTCCGCTTATGTCTTCAAATATTAATTAATAGCTATGTTACTTGCACCAAAAGTGTAGTAAAAAGTTTTGACAATGCAATAAAAAATATATATATTTTTTTTTATTACCCGTGAAAACTCAAATCAAAGGTCATTAGAACAGATGTAACCCTGCAGTGGGGTATTGGGGTACAATGCGCCCGCATCCCTGATTCACAATCGGCGGACAAACGAGCCAAGGCTAGCGAAGGACAATGTTCACGTCCGGTGAACGCGTGCTGTACCCATGTTTTGTGATGTTTTAGGACTTATATCCATGTCATTTCTCTCTCTCATCTCATTATGTAATTGAGTGTACTGTTGGTTCACGGTGGAAATTCATGTTCAGCCTTAATGAAACTCACTTTTTCACGCACCAATGCTACAAATTTTCACAAATTTATAACAAATACACGACCGGTTTCGACAAAGTCATCATGTATTTTATTTTTCCTAACTAAAGCAAAAAAAACATTGTAATATTAATTAAATGCAAATTTTTATACTGTATATAAAATCAAAAAACACTAGTTGTGTTTATTAAAGCGTCCCTGTTACATAGATCCAAAATTAACATAACGTTCTTTCTTAATAAGGAGTTTTTAAATTTGCGGTGTTGTATATAAAACTTTTTGATACCAATCAGAATTTTACTATTATATGTGGGCATATTGCTTAAGTACAGTATAAACTGTCTTTCTCCCAGGGATAAAAAATAATTATTAAAATTGAATGTCCAGCTGACTCCACACAGTGCGCCGGTAAAATAAGCCTCAGAAAATATAAAACTAATATGTCCTACCAAAAACCAAATAATGGTCACTGATACACACCTAATTCCTTAATGCCAATACCAGGGAGGAAAGAAAGGGGACTAACGAGGCCTTAATGGCGTTTGTCAATGGAAGTGCGTGCAGGAAGGAAGCTGCCCATTGCAGTAATGACGACGAAGAGTCCTTACCAGTGCAGATTTACAATGACCTCTATGTAAAAGTATATTTTCCTATTAGTTTTACTGTAAAAGTAACAAAATTATTTCAAATTTTAAGGGCCCCGTGGAGTTTGTATCACCACTTTCCGATAAGTTCCGCTTAGGCTATCTGGGGAAGGGAAGTGTCAGAGTAGATAATAGCTAGATGGAGAATCTGTCATAACAGTATTTGACGTTTATCAGAAATTGGAGAATCATGATCTAAAAATTGTATAAAAAATATCTAATTATGTGTTCTAACTTCTATCGTATTAGGAAGACATGGTATCGGTGAACTTGTAATGGCACATTTGAATTAGTCAAAAATGGCAGTGGCAAAGATGGCATTCAGAGAAGAGAAGAATAAATAAAAAATTTCTAAAGATACCCTATTTTTAGATTACACAATCACACTTCAGCTATTTTACGAGTTTCCGTAGCAATTCCTAGCCAGCAATAAAATTTACAGATACAGTGATATAATTAACATTTGAATAAAATTTACAGAATATACGTATAAGATTCTATATACGAAGTAAGTCATAATACCTTTTTTAAGGACGGGAAAGGCGTTCATGCATCCCCGACAATGTTAGGTTACCACCATGTTGGGTTACCACGCACGCAGCGAGTCCAACGTACTCCACGTGGGACTCGTTGCGGCCGATGAGACGGTAAAGTCATAATACCAAAGTGCCAAGTGCTAGTTTTTTTTTATCACATTAACGTAAAGTTTTCAACGAATCCCACTTTCTCGGTCGGGTAAAGGTACGAGCACTTTGACGGAGCGTGCCGGACCGTGCCGGGGCGGGCCGGGGTTCAGCGCAACGCAAAATGCGCTGTAGCACACTGTAGACAGACCGGGTCACATCACATTGACGGATTTCGAGTTCGTCAGTATGATCACTTTTAAGTCACTCGTGACTCGATATACACAAATAGTTGCTATATTCTACAATTCCTACAAAAATCTACTAAATCGTGTTTTAGCTTCTATCAAAAAATTTCCATTATTTATCAATGTTATATTCTACGTGGTTAAAACTAAAATGAAATTTAATGTTTTAAGTATTATATTTTATTCTATAATATTAATTTCCTACTATAATCTACTAAAAGATTTAAGACTACATACTAAACCGTTATTCGTTTGTACCAAAAAGTACAAATCTACTAAATAGGCTACTGAATACTGTTGAAGGCTTACCGTGCCGTGTTGCATCCGCCGCGCAAAAAATAAAAATCCGCTCCGCTGAGGCCCGACACGGTGTGTGATACGCGCTGCATCCGTCTCCATACAATTTGTATGGAGGTAGATTTTTCCGCTGCGGCGCGGCATAGTTTGCTCACTTTTTAAAAGGTGTGTGGTCTTTCCGCCCGCATGGGGTGTTTCGCTTTCCGCAATAGGGGCTCGGATAAAGACCCCACACGACTCAACCGTTAAAAATAGCACCCGGATCTTAGCAATTATGGCGTGATGGGTCAGATCTGGCGAAGATGGCGACGAGTCAAGGCATCAAGTGCAAAGAGAAACGAGATTGTAGACTTACAGTAAACTAGATATGCCCGCACCTCAGTTTTCCGCCACCGTTCCGCTCCAAAAATCGATTATCCTGTGGTAGATCCAGTTTCCGGGATAAAAAGTATCCTATCTCCTTCCCAGGAACTCAAGGTATCTCCATACCAAATTTCAGTGAAATCGGTTCAGTGGTTTAGGCGTGAAGAAGCAACAGACAGACACATTTTATTAGTGTGGATAGACGGCCCGTGCTCACATTGTTGAACGCTTACTCTGGTACTTTCGCAAAATCTCGAAGGTAACGGTCATTAATCCTCTGTTAAAAATATGTCATTGACAACAAAGTGTTGTGTTAATGTCACGTTGTACTCAATCGCGGGTTGTATAGAATAATATGACAATTTCTACGGCTGCAGAGAGGGCGAAACCACTGTAATTTTTCTATATATAAGATAGTACGCGAGCGAAAAATTTTGTAATCCTTTTTACGAAAGACGAGTAGATGTATAAGCATGATGTTTCTTCCAGTTATAGTTGATATGGAGGAGGAGCGTGGAATACCAATATTATTTTAAAATGTGCTTTAATCTTGAATATTTTTTCAAATAAAACGCTACGCACACGACAAGCACACTACAATGTCAATACGAATCATACACGAAACACTCTTTTGTTTATGATTGAAGTCTGTGATTTTTTAAAATAAAATTTAATGGCCTGGTAACGACTAACGGGACCTGTAGGGCAAATTAAACTGTGATTGAATTTAGAATATATTCTTTTTGCTTCTTCACTTAATGGATTTTTGTATTTTACGGTCGAATTTTGACCACAGGGCGACCTCTAGTTTCAAACATACGACGGTATATCTGTAAGCTGAGTGAAATATGTTGGATATTTGTTTTGCAATATAAATGATTCCTAGATTTCTAAGGGCTAGGGGTATGAAAAATATCTGATAATAATAAGATTATATTAAAAAAATACATATTAAAATTTAGTAAAAATCCATTTAGGCTGGTTTTTTTTTATAAAGGGGTATACGAGCAAGCGGTTTACCTTAAGGAAACTACCGCCGCCTATATACACTCTCAATATCAGGGTTGCAGGTGCGTTGCCGGCCTTTTAAGAGGGAATACGCTCTCCTCTTGAAGGTTTGTAAGTCGTAGCGATCCGGAAATACTGCTGGTGATAGTTCATTTACTGTGCTGGGTAGAAAGTTACGCGAAAATCGTACTGTGGAAGACTGCCATTCATCAAGACGATATGGGTGGTAAGCCTTTTCGCGTAGGTCGATGGCGAAAAGTTGCAGGTGAAATGATTCCGAACAATTCCTCTGAGCACTCCCCGTGATAGGTTTTAAAGGACACAGGATGTAAAACTAGCAGGTTATAATATAAGAATGTTATAATAAACGTGATAGCCATATTATTATGTACAACAAATTGTTATATTAATTATCGTTATCTTGTCTGTCTGTGAGTCGTTTGAAAATTCCGTATCTTGAGTCGGGCGTGTTATTTATGCGTTACTATTAATAGGATCTTTGTTGTATTATTAATAATAACTGTCAAGATAATTGAACTAAATGTGGCGGACTTGTTTTATTGCAGACGGAATACTTTGTGTTGCTAACTGGACTGTGAACCAAATACAGTGAAATCCGTTTATAATGACATCGAAGGGTATCCATAAGTCATAAATACGCCAACGCTATAAAAAGCGTTTTATGAAAAAAAAAAAAGTCTAGATTAAAAACTTAAATTTTAATTAAGAAATCTAAGGACATATTTCACCGCATACTGATGAGTGTCGGCTACTCTATCCACATTTTTTTGACCGATTTTGTATGGAGAATGTGTAAAAATTGTGGATAGCCTATCAGAAACTCTATCAGTAAACGGTGAAACAGGCCCTTAGAAATATGTGAAATTAAATCTATGCGCGAAAAGTAGAGACATCTAGCATTTCTGACTGTAAATAATACATTTAAAACAATCATAGCAATCCTTATTTAAAAACAAAACTGTTTTCGATCTACAAACTGGTAGTAAACATGTAGTAAAAAAATTTAATTTGTTAAAAAATTATAATTTTTATTTATTTCTAATATGATTTATGGCTTTTATGCATAATGATGTCGTTTTTTTTGTTCACGCAGAGAAATGCGGCTTGGGGACTCCCATAGGAAATTGCAAAAATTTTACGCAATCATCGTGCAATCGTCCACATAATCGTCCGAGGTACTTTATCAACTCGCCGATGGAAGACGAATGTAGACGAATATTGGCGAGCAGAGGCGAGTATGCACTCGGCGTAATCGTGCTCTCGTGTCATCGTCGGTATTCGCCAATAGGGAAGATGCATGTAAAACAAAATTTATTGAATGCAAATTATTATAATAGTGGGCTAAAAGATGTTCGGAATTTCAAAAAATCACTGAATTCTGTTGAGAAAACTTTCTACCCATCTCTTTCTCTCAAAACGTAAGTTACTATGAACTTTGTATACAGCTTATAGACTTTGACGTCACAATCAATATCGGATCTCTCTTTCTAACCGACTACTACTACTTTAAAGGCTTGTAACTTTGTTATTTTCAATTTTATCAAAAAACTGACTTGAACGACATCGTTTTTCGATAACGATAGATTTATTAAAAGAAAGGAAACAAATCATGCATATTCACTATTATGAAGAGGAGACATTATTAGAATTTAGATCCAGTCTTGTTATGACAGTCATTTATTTTCGTGCTACGGATTGTCAAGTGGATGTCAGTCAGATTAATAATGACAAATGATGCCTCGGGTCACTGACTCGCAGTGCAAGGTAAGTCATAAATTAACATCGCAGTATCATCGAGGTACGGGCAACCAAGATTTCGTCTTTTAGACGGAGGTCACAAGCTCAATCTGGCATCAATTCTGTTTAAAAACCGGCCAAGTGCGAGTTGGACTTGCGCACGAAGCGCTCCGTACCTACAGGAGTAAAAAATTGAGAAAACGTGTATTTTGAAGTTAAATAGGTATAATAGCAAAAAACATTTTTGTTTTAAGAGAGACCCTCTTTAATATTTTTTTTGTTTTCAGTATTTGTAGTTATAGCGGCAAAAGAAATACATATTCTGTGAAAACTTCAACTCTCTAGCTATTACCGTTCTTGAGACACAGGCTGGAGGCAGACAGACGGACAGACATCGAAGTCTTTGTAATAGGGTCCCGTTTTTCCCTAAAAATGATTAGAGAATGAACTTTCAGCCATCACAGTCATTCCAGTGTCAGTCTCAGAATGATGGACTAAACTAATGCCAGATTAAGCGTGTAACTGTGGTGTAACCTATAGCCGGGGTGGCGAGAGTGAATAAGAGATTTTTTTATATTAGCGGTAAAATAAGTTATAATAAGCTACGGCCATGTTAGGGTTGTAAAAAAGAAATTTCTTGTTGACAACCTTAAAATCGCTGTATTAGTATGTATCATAGAGTATCATATAATTGGTCTATGGTATGTATTATAATTTTTAGCACCCCCTATATTGATTTGATAGCTTACATGACATTTCCGTACTGAAAGTTTTTTTTAAACAACTAACTAAGAAACCTAGTTTTTATGCCATGATAACCGAATTTTCGATATGCTCAACAAATCGAAAATTCCCCTCTTCCCTACTTAGTAGTATGAAACTGTTAATAATAAATAATAATATGAAAACTGTTAATAAAACTAGGACCTAGTTGTCCTAGTTTTATTAACAGTTTTCATATTTGGAATTACTACAAGCTTGTTCCAGCTCGCATATATTTATACAAAATTTATGTACCACAAAACATCTTACTTCAAACAGTTAACAGTTTTAACGACCGGATATTCAAGCACTACTTAAACACTGAAACAGGCTGAGGAGAATTTCCCATAAACGTCCAGAACGCTGCGAACTTAACTGCAGTCACAAATCATCAGAAATTCTCAGATTTCAGTCGTGAGTCGTAACCAAGAAAAAAAACGTTTGACGGCCACTAACGCCGTTTGTCCACCAAAACCATCCATGTCCATCAACGGAGAAGGAGATTGTTTCGGCCCTATGAAATGCAACTTTATGATCTAGGCTATAAGTTTCATTTTCTAACGACATTGTTCTATCGTCAATGACGTCGCCGTCATTAAAGCCGTAGAGGAAAATGAAACCTGTAGTCTATGTCATAAAGTTGCATTTTATCTCGTTATTAATAATTCGTTTGCTATTAATATTCCTGTTCCCGGTTGACGGTCTTGGTGGACAATCGACCTGACGTTACAGCGAAAAGTAATTATTGGTGTTTTGTCGTGTGGGTTAAGTGAAAAGTGAGGAGTTTTAACTTAGCCCGCGATGGTAAAATGGCTTGTAGGAAGAGACGGTCCCCTTTTAAACGGGACTCAGGAGTGAGGACTGTTCCTTAAGTCGGTTTTCTGTGAATCGTATGAGCAAGCGCCCGAGACACGAATTTGTCCAAACAAATCACAACATTTTTTGCGCTTTGAGCGCTGCTACTTTTACAGTATATAGGAAACAAACTCTTTAGTATCTGGCACGGCAGTGGCATCGCCAAGTCGAGCGCGAAGCAAACACTGCCGTACCATCTTTACAGGAAGCATTTAGCCTCATTTTCAGCCTCCTATTTGAGAACCTCCGCACAATAGCGAAAAGCTGAAATTTTCGCCATTTAGTAAGCTCATAACACATACTTAAAATACAAAATTTTAAGTCTGAAGTTAAGACATAGTAAATTTTTGCATTTTCGACTTCTCACTCATCATCAATAAAATATAACTATTACTTCCCATAAACTCAGAGATCGGAAATTCGGTACAGTGCTAGGATTAAATGGTCATATAGAGGGAAAATTATGAAAACTAGGACAATTTTTTTTTTTCTAATTTTAATTTGGCAAAAACTTATATACCTTGATGATGTTATTATGTAAGCCTCCTTAAATATTTAATTTATTTTGTTTTAATTATTTGTGGTTATAGCAGTAAAAGAAATACACAATCTATAAAAATTTTAACTATCTAGCTATAAACTTTCTTCAGATAGAGCCTGAAAACAGATAGATGATTACCCTTTGGGTACGGAAGCCTAAAATAGACAAATAAACTGTGCCAAATAAAAAGAACGTTTCTACAAAAAGACGATAAATCCTAAAAAAACATTCTGTAAAAAGCAGGCCAAGTCTCGATTGATCTGCATGAATGAAAGGCATGCATAGCCAAAGGCTCTTTTCTGTGATTTGCCTATTATTATAATTAACGTTATACGAATGTCCGTTGATTTTTAGCTACTAATGAATAAAGTATGGTCAAAGGCCAGTCATATAACATTAACTATAATGATAAACAAATCACAGGAAGGAGGCTTTGTCTAGATTTCATTACTTTTTTTAGTGATAAACAAGCAGCTCACACGAGGCTTTGTCTGCTTTTTTACAGAATGTTTTGGTGGGATTATCACTTACTTATTTTTTTACAACCTATATACGATTTCAACATTTCAAAACAAAAGTATTGTCATATGTAAGTATATTCCTTAAAAAGTGTATCACTTGTTCCACGATCAAAACTTTTATGTCCATTCTAAAGTAAGCCTGTACCAAGTTAAACTTACTTCAAATTATTTCTGCATAAATACTACAAAATATAATAATGTATTGTATTAAATTGAAAAATGTAGGTAGGTAATAAAGATAAAAAAATATATTTTTTTTAGAATATTGATTTTTACTAAGTTGTTCTTTTGCTACTATTTTGAATTTCTTTCGTTTCATCTGTCGATAGGGTTGTGATGTCCGGGATTTCTCGGAATTCAGCATGCTGTCCCGTGTCCAGTAATTTTACTTTGCTTTCCCGGAATTTAAAAGTACTGTTTTTTCATAAAGTTACGATACGATAATGATGAATATCACGAAAAAATCATGTCCTACAAAAACATTCCCCTCAAAGCACCCTAAAAAAATCCACGAGAGCATATATGTCTAGTATAGTTAAGGTTGAATAGCCATTTTATGGAAATCAAAATTGCGGGTTCTTGAGAAAGATGCTCGCTAAGACGGGACTTTGTGAAATTCAACATCCGGAGGGTTGTTTTTAGGGTTTTTTTCATAACCCAAAAGTTCTAGATATACTTTCTGTTAAGTTTACAGTTTGGACTGTCAAAAAGACCACGGGAAGAAATATCAGGACCTGGATCTGGCAGCCCTATCTGTCAAGCTTAGTAAAAACACGATAAAAATCTATACAAAACAGTACAATTGGAGTGTCTGTACATTTAATATTTTTACAAAATAATCTATGTGGCACCCCCACATAGAACCCCCCCTAAGGAAAGTGATAGAATATCTCATCATATCGACAAAAAAAATGTTGTCTGTTTATCTGTTTGTTCGTGCTAATCTCAGGAACTACCGGACAAATTTGAATAAATCTTTTTTTGTTTAATAGCTTCGGTCTGAGTAACATATAGGATACTTTTTATTCCGGGAAAATCTACGGTTCCCGCGTGATAGACAAATTTTTGCGCAACAAATTTGCGGGCACCGTTTTTTCGTACTAGTATGGAGCTGGAGCAGTATTTCTACTGACAGAGTTTCTTTTCCCAGCATCTTACTCATTTTTTTTGTAGTAAACAGTAATACACCATTGCACAGTAGAAAATTTTTAGTGTCACTGACAGATTAGTGACACGTCATCAGGTCGTTTTAGGCTGCATGTGTAACGTCGCAGTCGAGTCACGTTCGGTCTAGACGGTTTTGTATGCTAATGTAAACAAATGTGATTTTTGGCTGAGATTACGTATGCCAAAAGTTGTTAAGGGGCGTCGCCGTTTTATGATTATAAAGGCCGCCCTGTGGTCGAAATTTGACCTTAAATATTTCTCAGTTCAATCACAAACTTCAATTTGGCATAAAAGTCTCGTTACCAGGCCATTAAATTAAAAAAACAGACATCAACCATAAACAAAAGAGTATTTCTTGTATTATTATTGTCATGACAAAATATTGTAGTGTGCGTGGCGTTTTATATATTAAAAATATACAAGATAAAAGTAGTACTATTTAAAAAAAATCGCCAACAAAAAGGTATGGAAATGACATAAGCGTTCGTTACGTCTTATGTCATTTCCATAATATTTTTTGTCGCAACTGCAAAGAAGCGGAAACGTTTCGGTCTTGGCAAACCCCCGTGTTTTTTTTTTTGTATTTACTTATTTCGGTATGTCCGTGTGTAGGTAAAGTAGGTGTGTATATCGATTTCCATATTCCCTGATAGTCATTCAAACAATTAACAAGCTATTGCTTTGACGGAATTAAGTATTCGAGGTGCCGCTATAGATTGCTCTTGATAGCGCCAGTGAGTTTATGACAATTTTTATGACAAATTTACAATAAAATAAAATAAAAACAAAAAGATTTTGGAGTACATAACGTAAGATTTTTTAAAAATTCTAATAACCATATTCGTTAAATTTGTTTGTGAACTGCGTTTAGTTTTTACTAAAACCGAGCTCGCAGCGTTCATTTCAGCATTTTCCATTACTATGTGGTAGTACCAGTGGCTTTTTTAACCGACTTTCAAAAACGAGGAGGTTATATGTTCGATTGTGGATATTTTTTAACACGCTTTTTTAAACCTAGTGAATGTTTGCTTCGCCTTAACAAAACTTAAAGTCTAGACTCAATAATGGCTGCCTAATTTTAGGGTGTACCATTGTTCTTAGCTCATTGTTAGTCTGTCAGCCTTCTGAATAATAAAACAGCCTGGCAGACTGAGCGACTAGCATATTATATGTTCTAGAAAAAACCGTATTAAGTCCGGCCACACATCATCCGAATTTCTAATATAAAATCGGACGCCCGTCATTTACCATACAAAAACCTATTTCAGATAGTATACGGCTCTACAACAAAACATGACTGCGCCGCGCCGCGCCACCCGGAGCGTTTTTTTCATCAAAATTTCGAATAATGTGCACCTGGGCTAAATCTATCCATTCCTTAGAGCTTAGAGCAACTTTTAGGTTGTTTGACTACACATGATTATGTTAAGACCTATTAAAGGTCCGATCAAATCACACACTATATAAGCAATAAGCAGGAGTGTGCGCCTGAGTCCTAGGTGGGCAGCAATGTCTAAGCCACTAAGAAATATTTTGTAGTTACTTGAAGCGGCAGATATAATCTACATTAATAAAAATGAAATTTATACTTCACTGAAGTCAAGGTAGCTACGCCAATGGATAGTATCTCTATAGACGCTCACTTCGAAGGTCTACATTTAGCTTGAAAGCTCGAAAAATCCTGCGCCTTCTATGATGATGAGAAACCCATACCCAGAAAACAACGGCAAGATGATAATGATGATGATGGAAGATTTTGGATGCATCCGCTCTGTTAGGCAGTCATTCCACGTAGCGTCTAGACTACTGTATGCAAATTGTTATGTGACACAATTTCGGTCATTTCATAGAACTAGCAAAAAAAGCGCAGCTTTATGAGGGCACGCGAGAATTTAAATTAAATGCAGTGACATTAGATTTTTTGAAGTATTCTGTGACTGTAAAAGATATTTAAAATATTTTTTTATGGCTCTGGCAGATTGTTGACACATGTCAACAATCTGCCAGACTCAGACACTCACTTTGCTTAGTCTAATCTTGGTTAGTTGATGGTTGCACATCTTTACATAGATGGAGTTAGTTGTGCAATATTATTATTTTTCTATTATTTCTATAAAGCTCGCTTCGCTCGCCTAACTAGAGTCTGAAGGTCGCCCTGTGGTCGAAATGCGACCATAAATATTTAAAATTAAAGTTTTACTAGTGTATAGGTGCTATAAAAAATGTATTATTTATCTTAATTCGTTAGTGGGCAAAAGTCAAAGACCAGTCGTATAACATGAATTATAATAATAAACAAATGGCAATAAGGAACCAATGACTTGGCACGCCTTTGTCTAGATTTCATTACTTTCTAGAGAGAAACAAGCAGCTTAATCGAGACTTGGCCTGTTTTTTACACAATGTTATTGGTGGGATTTCACTTTTTTTTGTAGAAAAGTTATTTTTGGCACAGTTTTTGTGAATACAAATGTTTGTATTCTTTTTTTTCCAATAGTACGAAATCGATTGTCAAAGGGATTCGCTTCCTCCAGCTACTTCCCATCTTATGAGGTAAAAACTAAAAAATCATCACAACCGTCGCCGGCAAAAGATCATAACTAAATAGTTATGATCTTTACCAAATTCGAAACAAAAACATCTATTATCATAGTTTTTATAGTTTTCCCTTTATGTGATCATTAAACCTTAGCTCTATTAAAAATTTTATTAGCTCTCGGAGTTCATACTTTCTAGGAGTAGTTCTATTTAGATTATCACGAGTTAAGTGTCGCAAAATGCGAAACTTTGCTATCGCTTACCTTCAGAACTTAATGACCTACAGGCTTGAAATTTTTGATACCGTTCGAAGCCTAATGGGTAAGACCTTTGGTTCGCACTCGTAAGGGTGCAGGTTCGAACTCCGGTGGAGACGTGTACCAATGTTCCGATCTCAAGTACATAATACGGATGCTCATTGCCATGGGAGAGCCATGCTTCGGTGCGAATTGGCTGGCTAGACCGGAGTGATACCACGGCCTCACAGAGAATTGGCGTAAAACGGCGTTGTGCTGTGTTTCGTTCAGTAAGTGAGTGGGTTTACCGGTG
This sequence comes from Cyclargus thomasi, assembly GCA_026546445.1. NCBI lineage: Eukaryota > Metazoa > Arthropoda > Insecta > Lepidoptera > Lycaenidae > Cyclargus > Cyclargus thomasi. The sequence continues at coordinate 44,699 of JAOTAV010024846.1, forward strand.
GCCCAATTTTCTAATCCGCCTATCCTTATTCCCATTTCCTATTCCCTTATAAAGGCCGGCAACGCACTTGTGACTCTTCGAATGTCACGAGTGTCCATGTGTGACGACAGTTGCTTACAAAAAAAAACGGATTTCAAGTATGTGTTGTGAGCTTACTAGACGGTGAAAATTTTACCTTTCTGGTATTATCCAGATGTTCTCAAATAGGGGGCTGAAAATCCGGTGAAATAGTTCCCGTAAAGATGGTACGGCAGTGTTTGTTTCGCGCTCGACTTGGCGATGCTACTGCCGTGCCTTCAGATTCTCTATTCGCATAATTCAATTTGGCATTAAAGTTGCCTTATAAGGCCATACATTTTTATTTTAAAAATTACAGACTTAAACTATCAACAAAAGAGTATTTAGTGTATGATTATTATGTCATTTCAAAATATTGTAGTGTGCGGGTTGTAGTATGCGAAGCGTTTAAATTTTTTAAAAATATGCAAGATGAAAGCATATCTTAAAAAAATATTATTGGTATTCCACGCTTCTCCTCCATATCAACTATAACTGGGAGTAATTTCATGCTTTTATATCTACGCGTCTTTCGTAAAAAGGGGTACACAGTTTCCGGTCGTGTATTAATATATGGATACACTAAACGATCACACCGATTGCCTGATAGCATAGAGGAATGCTGATAGTAAAGAACACCTGTGTCTTTTAGAGACCAATCCAAGAGCGCCGAAGATGAGCTGAAAGCTAAATGTTACAAGTGACGCATTACTTTATTACAAAAAAAGTATATCCATAACAACGCTTTATTAAGAGAACACAAAATTAGCACAACAAAATTAGTTACAACCAAGAAACTTAAATTTTATTAGATCAGAATGATCAGAAACATAAAAAAATAACACATAACATCAAACATATGAAAACACAGACCTAAAAATAATTTTGCTTCTATATTTACTAAAACCTTAAATAGCCATCTCGTTTTTTCCATTCACACAACTTATAAGATTGCCTTGCCAGGTATAGCTTTTCCTATTTAAGGCCGACCACAAACGCGTTTTAATATTAGGTACTAGGTTTACTTTTTCCGCGTACGGAACGAATTCCGCATTCAAAACATTCTGGTGTTGCGCGGAAAACGAATGCGGCAACTTAATAGGCTAACCGCACACATACACATACATACACACACCATGTATCCACTTATTATTGAAAAAAAGTTGTTGATTCTTTTTTATTTGAATACGTAAAACGTACATTTGGGGCCGGTCTAAGCCACTCCCCCACACAGTTAAACAGACTGATAATACTCGACTCGACTGATACCCCCAGCGTTTTAAGATCATGTAGTCCTTAATTATTATTATTAGTTTAATATCAACTTAAGATATTAGATTTTCGAATCTTTGGTCTTTCAGTGCTGTGCTTTTGTGAAGAAGGCGAATTTCCCACCGAAATCTTTCAGCCAGCAACAGTTTCTAGGTCGTTCAAACACAAAAAAATATTCTACAAAAACGTAGACCAATACACAATGTTAAGGACGAAGAAGGAGAAAGGGAAGAAGAAGCGAGAGAAACGATCTATGTATACTGCTGTCTCTCTCCCGTTGCAGAACGTGTCGTATTGTGGTAGAGACGCTGAGGCACGCGTGTCCACCGCATTCGGGAATATGTGCTGTAAGATAAAAGCCATTATCATTATCAGTCTAATCGTAAAGCTTCGCTTATACTACAACAGAAATACTGACGTTAATATCTCAGGCACTTTTAGGTATAGGTGGGTTCAAAGACGCACTACACCTAAGCCGCGGACGCCTTTGAAATTTGTAGGCAATATTTTGTCGACAGGCTAGATCGGCGGCTTCACTTATTGAAAACAATGTAAGCGACCTGACGGCAGCTCGACTTTAGAAACTTATTTGCTTACAGTGCCGCCAACATGTGTGAGCAACACGCGCAAGTACGTGTTGACGAATAAGTTGCTGATGTCCGAATATGTGTGTTTCTGACATGCAGCTCCCATCCACCTAGGCTGCTTTTATAGAGTGCTTCGGTGTGTTATGTGTAGTCTGTATTCGACCGAGTCTCAATAATTGAATATATATTCAATTATTCAGACTCGATCGAAAGTTGCCGTCCTACTCTCTCAACGTCATTTCACGTTTGTTAGCTCTTATTAGCTAAAGTCATATTTCACCCACTTTAAAAGCATCCAGTTCTCTCGACAGGTCCTCGTCGGAATACCCTTTCATGGCTTTCGTGGCTACTGGCCCCATGTAGTTATTGACGACGGCAAATTCGAACAACGACAAGAAAACGAACACGGAACACGACGACATCCAAACGTCGATGGCTTTCACGTACGACACTGGAGGAAGACTTTGTTGGGACTGGGTGTTTTGGGTTGCTGAAATAAAAAAAATAACTTTGTTACATACAGCTACTGAATGTTGTCGCATGCAGAGACAAATAATTATAAGATTTTGACATAAGCCCCATACTCAACATAATGTCTCTGAATGCTTCTCGTATGCTCGGGATACACGAGGTAAGTTTCTCAAGCCAGGACAGGGAGCTACTTAACTTTTGAACTGTCTTGGCTAGCTGACACAGGTCACTGGCTTGTCAAAAAATGTACTAGATTATCTATTAGTTAAGATCTAATGCTAGTTTTATCTACCCGAAGCCAGAAATACGAGCTCGCTAGCTTAGTGACACTAGCTTACAATCCTAACTTGAAAGCTAGCTTCGTGTATCCCTATATGTGTGGTAGAACTTGTTGAACGTGGCAAGATTGTGACTCGAACACACATATTTATTTTCTTCCAGACCCAACACAACTTTTTTACAATCCTGGCAGTTCCAATTCGAACACTCACCTAAAGTCAGCAGCGACGTGACTCCCAAGGTCACCCTGGCCGGTATGGCCTCCGGCTTGATCCAGAAGGAGATCCAGGACATGACGACGATGAGGGCCGAGGGTATGTAGGTGTGGAACAGGTGGTAGCCCAACCGCCGCCGCAAATTGAATACCACGGCTAGACACGTGAAGTTGCCTGGGGGAGAATGATACGTGGGTGTATAAGACTAACTGATGTTAGTTTTGGGCGTGTACGCGTAGTGCGTACCCAAGGTAAAAGTTCTATATATTTACCAGTGGAGTACTCGATGGTGCAGTCAGATGTGTAGTTGTTGGAGATATCAAGCTGCGGCAGTTCGATTTCAGGGTTGACCACTAGCGGGTCCGTCATGTTCCAGATGAACACCAGGTCGTGCACCGTGTGAGACACTGGAACAACAGGGAATTACCATCAGTTCCCTATTTGAAGTACTCTGAAGTACTAGAACTAGAACTGCCATCGGCTGGTCATGAAGTTTGTCGAGCCATTTAAGAATAACTAAGGAAATATTTTTGAGTAATAAAATGTTTAAAATTATTATATATAGTAGAAAAACAACAAATATCCCGACTGCACAGGCATATTGCTTACTACTGGACTGTGGCTGATACTCACAACTTTCAATCATCATGGAACAGCTCTGGGTGTCGTGTGGATATGACTCGAACTTCATGGCACAGGAGAGCACCAGGGTTAACCTGGAAAAAGTAACGAGTTAATAAGGACAGTTAAATGTGTAGACAGGTAAAGGTGCCATGGCATCGAATCCTCGATAGAGTCAGGATGCGCACTGTGCTCCTGTGCATTGCGACAGAAAAGACGACAGGCCTGAGCAAGCCCACTTGTGGAACCTCTGTTCGGCTTAGCGGGACTTTAGCGGAGCCATACAGAATGTAACAAAAGTAAGTGATAAATCTTTAGGAGCGTATGTGTCCCTGATATAGAGTTAACTGTTAAAGTGCAGCCCTGAAAGCAAAAAAATAATTTGCGATTTTTATAAGCATACTCATGGTCGCTTGGCCATATAAATAACTTTTTATTGCTTCCAGCGATTTCCTTTACAGTGAACTGTATATCAGGGACACATACGAATTACGATCCCTAAAGTTTTATCACTTACTTTTGTTACACCCTGTACACTGCTATGGGTGTAAGCGAGTGAACGTCAACGAATGTCGCAGAAGCGTGAAGCAGCCCCTTGCGGCTCCCTCCAGCGCAGAAGTTGGTCACCACTTCTGATAAGTTTATGCTAGGTTCTACAAGTTTGTGGCAGATTCTCCATACTTTATTTGTCAGATTATTTTTTAACAAAAAATTAAAACCGACTTCCAAGGGAAAAAACTAAAATAGTACAAAAGAAACTAAAAAGTATT
>JAOTAV010024847.1:0-21803 GCA_026546445.1 Cyclargus thomasi
TTCGGATGGAGTTTTGGAGGGGAACACAAAATAGCACGTTTCTTGAATTTGTATCACTTGTCCACACTTGTGCATAATAACGAATGTTTAATATTCGATATTCTACCATTATCACACACTAAGAACCGAAATAACACAAATTTAACAAAAGATACAAAACTCACAACGTCACTCTCTGAAATCCCCGCCAAAACTCCCTAGTTACAGTAAAAACGTTAAGTATGGACGCGGAGTCCAATATTTATTATTATACTCCGTGTCCATGCTTATTTTTATCCGACTATGACAAAAAAAGCATGGGCGGCTCTAGCTTTTTACAAACCGGTACAGGTTCAATCTTAGTAACAAGCTGATTTTCACAAACAGTTCAACAGTCTCTTGACAAAGCCTAAATTAAAAAAGGTAAAAAATAAATATTGATCCTCGCTCCAATGGCCATTCTTTTTCTGGTAACTGTGATGTTTAATAGCATTTTTTCTGCTTTTTAGGGTTCCGTACCTGTAGGATAAAAACGGGAACCCATACTAAGACTTTGATGTCTATCTGTCCGTTACAGAATACGTATTTCTATTGCCGCTATAACCACAAAAATAAAAGTACTAGTACAGAAGACTGACTCCAAAAACTACTATTAAGTTAAAAATCCGACCGCGCCACGCTGAAAACCTAAATTTATAAAGTTGACAACTACGTTCGAGCGCGCTTTCTTTTTCCTTCTCTGACGATATCTGCATTGTCACCAGTTTAAAAATAATACCAATATTTTATATTTAATGGTCAAAATCAGCTTAAAAAACGTAAAATAGGTGTGTAGGTTTAATCCCACCAAAACATTCTGTAAAAAAACAGACCAAGTCTCGATTGAGAGGCTTGTGTCTCTCTAAAAAGTAATGAAATCTAGACAAAGGCGTACCAAGTCAAAGGTCCTTACTGCCGTTTGTTTATTATTATAATTAATGTTATATCTAGCTTTTGACCACTTAATTCGTTAGTGGATAAAAGTCAAAGGTCAGTCGTTTATAAGTAAATGCTACCAAAAGTATAGTTTGGTACCAAGGTGTACCATAGTTCCGAAGATACTAAGGGGATACCGAAACGAAAAAATCTCCATATGTTTTCATATGCATTTTGAGGTGTTTAAGGCTCATAATGTGATGATGCATGGTGTGATGAGGCTGATGATGATGACGAATATTATTTGTTTAGTAGCATTTGATTACTATTCTTAAAACAACGCCGAAACCTCTAAGCTTATATCTATAAGGAATCCGGAGTTCGCATAGCACCTTCAGAACCATCATGAGACTTTGTACCAAATCTTATCCTTTGGTAGTGTTTACTTAGGCTGCTTCTAAGAAAACCAAAATCACCATATATTCCCATACAAATTTTGAGGAGTTTCCTTAATTACTTATAGTGCCTATCATCAGCTACCACCACGGTGAACATGGGAACTTTTCGGGACAATACTCTATACAAAAAAAGAAAAAATTTTGAAAATCGGTTTACGAACGTTTTCGACGAAAAAAAATTCGACAGCCGAACATATAACCGTTTTTGGGAGTCGGTTAAAAAAACTCGCACCCGGCACTCAGATCTGCCCTAGACCCGGTGTATATAAGGTGTATTATGCAGAAACGCACACGTGAATTATCAAAAAAAATCAATATTTTCTGACAGCTAACTGTTTAAAGTTTTTGAGGTAAGTTGGTTTGAGGTAATCTGGTTTTTGATCTGGTTGCCCCTGTCTCTTTGGGCCAAAATTGTCCTGAAATGTCTGAACGAGACAATAACTTAAATTACCTCTAATTCAGGGGTAAATAGAGATATGACTGTATAAATATAAATAATTATGGTTATAATAATATTTATAACTATAAAAAATGTTGGGAGGTAAATTAATCGTTAAATTATAATATTTTTTAACATTGAAACATATAAATGTCTGATACTGATAGGAATTTATGTGAGATCCCCAAAATTTTCACGTGGTATAGCTGTAGTAAGTACAAACGTTCGTTTCTTTTCTCTTAAATCGCCAGCATAATATTTATTGAACCAATCCATTACGTTAGTTGTTAGACTTAAACTTTCTTTGCTTTGTTTATTTATCGAATGAACATAATTTTCTGGTATCAAGTTTCCAGCTGATTTTATTGAAGGTGAGGAGCCAATTCCTTGGCGACCATAGTGTAAAGGACTGTATCGTGTTTTTCCTATTCTCGAAGGACCATAGCGAGCACTATTTTCAAAATGATCTTGGTCTGACTCTTTTTCTGTTTCTGGCGTACCAATGTCTGGTTCATTGTCTGTTTCTAATCTAATAGTGTTTGGCTCTTTTCCTATTTCTGTAGGTCCATCGTCAGACTCATTCTCTGTTTCTAGTCTAGTATTAGGCTCTTTCCTTATTTCTGGTGTGCCAGTATCAGGCTCGTTCTCTATTCCTATAGTTCCATCTGGCTTTTCCCATGTCTCTGTAGGGCCAGCGTCAAATTCATTTTCTGTTTCTAGTGTGTTAGTGTCTGGATCTTTCCCTGTTTTCGTAGAGCCAGCGTCAAATTCATTTTCTTTTTCTAGTCTAGTATTGTCTGGCTCTTTCCATGTTTCTGACGTGCCAGTCTCAGGCTCTTTCTCTATTTCCAGACTTGTAATAATCTCTGGTAGCTCTGTGTTTTTTATTGTTATAATTTCAGACTTATTCTCTGTCTCTAGAGACTCAAAATCTTGCTTATCTGTTTTAGGAGTACTATTATCTTGCTCATATACGGTTTCTGTAAGGTCACCAGTCTCGTCTTCTGATCCAGGAGTGCCAGTATCTAGATCGTTCTCTGTTTTTTTAATGCTATCATCTGAGTCTTTACCAGTTTCTCCAGCGACGTCGTCTGAAGTTTCCTTTATTTCTGACATGCCAGCGTCTGGCTCTAACATTGTTTCTGGAGGAACAGTGGCTAAGGTTGTTGAAGTTTCTGGCTCGATCTGTGTTTCTGGGCTGCTATGTTCTGGCTCGTTTCCTGTTTCTGGAGGGCCAGTGTCTGGTTCATTCTTTATTTCTAGAGTATCTATCCCATTCTCTGTTATTGGAATGCCAGTGTCTGGCTCTTTGTTAGTTTCTGGAAAGTCAGTGTCAGACTCTGCCCCACTTTCTGAAGGTTCAATGCCTGGCTCTTTCTTAGTTTCTCGAGAGCCAATATCGTAGGCTGTTGCAGTTTCTGGAAGGTCAGTGTCTGGCACATTTAGTGTTTCGTTAAATCCAGTATCCAATTCTTTATCTATTTGTTGAGGCCCATTGTCTATTTCGTACTCAATTTCTGGTAGGTAGGTAGTTTCTGGTTCATCTTCCTTTTTTGTTGGGTCATCGTCCGACTCTTCCTCTTTTTCTGGAGTGCTAGTAGTTCTGTTTTCTTGTTTTGGAGTGACTGAAGAAATAGTTTCATTTCTCTTAGCTATAACATGTTTCTTGCCTTCCACTGGAGAGCTTGGTGGATTAATAGAAGATTGGATCCAGTCTATGACTGGCGCGATAGCCATAAAGGTGTGATCATAAGTGTTACTATATCCGTGACCTAATGCTCCATAAATACGATTACGAAAAAGAAGTGGAGCTCCCATTTGAAGTGTCCTGAAGGCTTTGGTAGTACACACAAAGTACCCGTCGTAATACTTAAAGTCCTTTTCACAATGCTTCACCAATACCAACGATTTGCTAATTTCGTTATCAAAGCGTATCACTTCAGCTTCCAGACCAAACGTTGATTCTGGCGGTATAGCGATAACATGCCACAATACTTCAGCTACATTACTCTCCAGTTCTATCAATGCTATGGAATCTGAGCTGCCTCCAAAATATTTATATGGGAAATTATGTGGATAAACATGGGTTTTGTTTATTGCAACTTTCTTGTTATTTATATCTATATACTGACAGGATTCTGCGCAGTATTTGGTTGTAATGATAAAATTGGCTTTTATTGCAGATCCGATACAGCAAGTTACAGGACATTTAGAGCATATAAGTTTAAAAATACCTTTACTTTTATTCGCTGATACAAACACAAAGAAATGCGCTATGTAATAAAACGTTACGAATTTCATAGCGATATGAATTTTTTACTTCCACATTATTATGTTCTAAATTGATTTTTTTATTCGTTTCTCGTTTAAATAATACAATACTTTTTTGAATTTGACCACTGTTTACTATATACTGAATTATATATAGTATATCAGCCGGAGTAAGATAAACCATCGTGAAAATTTTGCATTTTTCTCGACGTTTACCGGTTTATCTCTTCATCTCTATTGACCCTTACATAACGTTTTTTTTCTCGTGTTTGTCGCCAAATTAAAAAATAACTATTGAGTTTTTTTTAATTCATGCAACTTTTGTCAACGAATCCTTACTTGACACCACATTTTATCGAGCTTAATCAAGATTTTGATATTTTGAGAAGTTTCAGTTTTTTTGATGCTAGTCTACCAACGAGACAAATTTATCTCTCGACATACGCATGTTAGGGAGTAGAGATATATGTCGATATCGACAAATATGACTACGATTGAGAGAGAGAGAGAGATATCACGTTGGTGTATTTTAGACGAGCACACGTAAAAATTTGTCCACGGTTATCTCGCGTTTACCCTTACCGAGTTTGGCACGGTTTTCAGAGAAGTATTTGTGATACTTGAAAAAAAGGATCCAGTGTGACTACCGAAAAGATCATTGAATCACTGCCCATTAAATATTAATTAATTAGTAGTTAGTGTTACATTGAGTAATTTCCCCTTTTTAATTTTTTTTATGTGTATAATTAGTTTTAGCTTGTTATACGCGTTATTCATCCACTCGTTTTATAATTAAGCTTAATTTAAAGGTAGTAGTCTCCATCGTCACAGGGTTGCCTGGAAGAGATCGCTTATAGCGATAAGGCCGCCCTTGCTCACAATTTTGTTGTCTGTCTCGTTTAGTTTTAATTTAATTTAAGTAGAATTAGTTTAGTTCTATTATTTGTGAGCAATAAAGAGTTTATCTATCTATCTAACCCGTCTGCTCGCTTGCCCCCTAAATATCATAAAAAAAGAAGCCATTAAGGCTTGAACTTTGACACCTTCTTTAACGAACCCTTCTTGATTGCATCGTGTCTGTGTTATCGAAACTTTCGAAATCGATTTGGCAAATTACCCAGGTAGATTACACCGAGTTGTCTAAGCACCTCGGTACTTAATATAGACAAACGTCACACTTCATCACACAACGTTGCCAGGGGCGACGGTGCGGGGAGCGCGGGTCGGGGGGGTGCTCTCTGGAGCGGAGTCCTCCGGGATGCGAGCCGGGATCAGTCGACACGCGACCACCAGGCGAACAGACCTCTGGGGAGGTGTTGGAAAATCGCGCGCGAAACTTACGTCGAGTGATGTGTGCAGTGCTTCGTTGTTTATAGTTTCCTAATACGGTGTTGCGGATTCCAAAGCTGACGAGTTTTTTTTTGACAAAAGAAAAGAAAAGAAAAGAAAAAAGAAATGTGAAAAAAATTGTTTTAAAAATCTTTATTTAATTTTAATTTGGATTAATTTTATTTAAACTTTTCATTTTATTAATAAAGCCTTTAAGTAACTTAATAATTTACATACAAGGGTGCTTGTCGTACTAATTACTCAAAATAACAGCATTTCCGAATTTAAGCAAGGTTGTGAAAAACAACGGAAAGCTTAACTTATTTACTATCCTTCTGTTATATCTAAAAATATAATTATAACCTTCGTGCCTAAATTGTTACATATACAATTTAACAAATTAAGGACGAAAAACTTAACCAATAAAACCTATTTAAAACCTAAGCAGTGAACCTTACAGAATCTGTAACAGTTTCTCTACGTAAAAACCGGCCAAGTGCAGTTGGACTCACGCATGAAGGGTTCCGTACCAAGTAAAAAACAAAAAAATTAGAAAATGTACTACGAAAAGTTAAACAGCTTCTGGTTTACATTTTCTAACAAGTGATAGTGCCATGTAGACGTACTGCAGCGGCATCTAGTATCAAGAAGAAGAATCTTGAAAAAATATATATTGCATAATTATTGTGTCGTATTTCAATCTATTTCTTATGGATGCTGTATTTTCTTGTGTGCAGAACCAATTATCAAATGATTTAAAAGGCATATCCCGCCATAGACCTATGATTTTTTGTAAAATGTTACTTAACTGAACACTATATAATATTGACATGTTAATATTTCAAGCGGTTACGAGGCCGATCAAAAACATCGAACACATATATCACTTTAAAAAAGTTCCTCTTTAAAAAATTTGAGATTTTAACTTTATAAATCTTCGTTTTGTAAATTTGTCTGCAAACATATTTTGCAGACAAATTCACAAAACGAAGGGTGGGATTTGAACCCCCGCCCCTTCGAGCTGGCGCCTTGAACCACTAAGCCAAGTGGCCGATAGTTGCGTGTCGAATTTATTTAAAGTCTCAATAAAAAAGCAATTACCGTTCTTGAGATACAGCCTGGAGACAGACAGACCGACTGACAGACGGAAAGAGTGACAGACAGAGGGACAGACACCAAAGTCTTAGTAATAGAGTCCCGTTTTTACTCTTGGGTAGAGAACCCTAAAAACCAATTTCTTTTCGAGTTTTATAAACGCTTTTACTTAGCAAAATAGCCTTACATACTGTCAATTACAACTCCGCAAGATTACACATACAAAAGACTGAGATTAAAATATGTTAAATAAAAATAAGTTACTTTGTAGTAAAAATAATTATGTTATACTATTAAATTAATTTAACCAAACTTTTAGTTAAGATGAATGGTACCCTAAAAACTTTTTTATGCTTATTATGACGTCTATCTATTCTAAAGTAATAATCAATTCTCTTCGATGTTGTATAAACGGATTCTAGTGTATTGAAGTCATCTGTTTTTCTGAATAGGAAGTTCCTCCCCCCTAAACCCCTAACGTAATTTGTGAATGGCCCCTGGCCCCTTCTCAACGACAGAAAAGCGACAGCAAAACTCGACATCTGACAATTAGTGTCAATTTACAAAGGATTGCTTATTGTTCGGATTATATGCAATTGGAGTTCTGCGTTTTGTATTTTACACTTTCATAGATTCGATCATCTAGTTTATTTTTTACAGTACATACAGTACATGCTTATATCATTATCACTAATTACATTATTAATGAACTAAAAATTACGACTTTTCTATAAAAAAATATAATTTTACATAGAGATCCTATGAAAGTTTAACTGGCAAAAAAACTGATTGCATATGAATTCATACCGGAGCTACAAAATGTTTTTGTTATTTTTAACTCTCAAAACTGAGGTACATTTCTTTTGTATGGGATTTGGTGGATTTCCTTTCAGCAAAATCGGTCCACCGGTTTGAGCGTTAAGAGCTGGTAACAGACAAACTTTCGCATTTATAATCTATATCATTATATAAAATCCTTTGTCCTCAACTATATGCATTTAGAAACCAACGTACTAACTAACCCACTGATCGTATAAACATGAAGTGTTCTGCGTATGACGCAGGTGACTATAATAAGAAAGGATTTTTCGAAATTCGTCTCCTGGGGGAAAAAGGGGAGTTAATCCACGGAATCTGCATAGAAGATCGCGATTCCGTGCTGATCTGATCCCAAATTTGCAAACACATTGTTTGATTGGCACATTTCATCGAAGATTACTCATATAATAAATCCGAGAGTGTGTCTACCTGTCTGTCAGTTATCTCTTCACGTCCAAGCCACTTTGAGTCCCGGGAAGGGACATTTTTACTAAGAAAAAAATGTACGGTTCCTGCGCGATAAATTAGAGTGATCTAATGGGTAAGACCTTTGGTTCGCACTCGAGAGGGTGTAGGTTTGAACCCCGGTAGAGGCGTACAACAACTAGTAGCCGCTGTACACTCTCGCTGAGAGCTCTCGGACGAGAGCCGCCGTGGCAGAGCCATGCTTCGGCAAGAATGGTCCGGTTTGAACGGAGTGGTACTGCCGCCTAACAGAAAACTGGTGTGAAACGGCGTTGTTCTGTATTTCGTCCAGTAAGTGAGTTTACCGGTGGCCCAACTTCCCTAATCCACTATTCCTTTTCCCATTCCTTATTCCCTCATATAAGGCCGTGAACGCACTTGTGACTCTTCGAGTGTCCATGGGCGACGGCAGTTGCTTTCCATCATATCATATGATATATAACCCGTCTGCCCGCTTCCCCCCTAAATATCATTAAAACTCATTCGAGAAAGCACAGCGAAGTGCTGTTTGACGTCAGTATTCTGTTTGGTTGTAATATCTTTAATGTATTCGTGCAGAGGCATGACTCTCCCACTATAAAAACTCTTTATTAATAAACTGGATTACGAACTTAGAATCCCGGTCTGTTAATATAAATTGAAGAAATTAGGGGCTGTACTCCGAAGGGTTTCAATCTAAAACGTCATGTCCTACTCCAAGATAAGTGAAAGTCGCTGACAGAGATTCGATCGAGTTTTTTTTATAAAGGGAGCAAACGGTTAACCTGATGGTAAGAAACTACGCATAGACTCTCGTAACATCAGAAGTTACAGGTGTGTCGAAGGCCTTTTAAGGAAAAAGAGAACGTATTTCCCATACACTCTCTTTTTGCCGGTCCGAATATTTGAGTGGCATTTGAGAGTAGATCCCTGTCCCTTTTCACAGTAATAGGGTTCTTCTCATCTGATCCTGCGGTGTCCCTTTTTCGAGAATCAGCTAAGCAGTTTAGCCCACTGATTTTGCGATACCAATACCCGGTAAATCGAATAAAGGAGAGTGATTGTGGGATTTGCGCCTGTCAGATTAACTGACCGATTGATAAGCGTATTCTTCGCTGGAAATTCCACTGCCTTACAAACGTATTATAATTTTATATAATTTTCACTTCACTATTTAAATCAGGCTACGAAGACTTATCTATATATTAATACGCGATCGGAAAACTTTGTATCCCTTTTTACGAAAGACGTGTGAATGTAAAAGCATGAAATTTGTCCCAGTTATAGTTGATATGGAGGAGAAGCGTGGATTGTCAACATTATTTTAAAATATGCTTAAATCTTGCATATTTTTAATATATAAAACGCTACGCACACTACAATACGCACACTACAATATTATGACATGACACGACGTCTTTGACTTAAATGAACCAGTGCAGGTGGGATAGGTGAACCTGGAGGTCTATGATCAGTATATCGGGTTATGTTTGCTGTCCAAACGTTGTACAAAGGTTGATATTTTCAATGTATTTAATGAAACAATAACAACCCGTCAACAGTAAAAGTTTACAATTATAAAGTTGATCAACTAACTCGTCGACCGAATAATTAATTAATATAGTATCGGTTCACTTCGTTTTGTGTTTAATTAACAAACTTGTTCGATTCCTGTGAAGATGGACAGACCCCTTTCAGATACCTGGAATATTTATAACTGGGGACCATCCATAAGGTAAGTTAGACGAATTTCATGTTTTTTTTCTTTGTTACAGGTGGTCATACGTTTGAGATCCCAAGTGTGACTGTAATTTTGCACAAAGTAAAAATCCCCTGTTATAGTAGGCTTTCCACAAGTTTTTGGTTATCATGGTATAAAAAACAGATATCTTTGTTAGAACCTTGAAATCACTGTAGAGTCATTTCCCATCGCTAAAATAAAAAATACCCTTATTTCAAACGTTTCACCTAATCTACAAAACTTACTAGGTCTCAACGACGTTCCCGTTACAACAAAAATAGCATTCTCACCTCGCCGGCGACTATATTTTTAACCGACTTCCAAAAACGAGGAGGTTATATGTTCGGCTGTGGATATATTTTTTTAACTTCGCGATTAAATTTAATTTTAGGACAATTAAACTTAGAACCCCTTGTCAAACCATGTCACTTTTCGTCGACCCACCTTTTTTACGTGTGACGTACTTAATGGATGGTCCCCCACGACGCTCACAACTACGTTATAATATTATGTATTCTGTTAACTAAAATTTCATTTACTGTGCGGGAACCGTAAAATTTTCGGATATAATAACTATATTTACGGTATGCAAAGTATTTTCATATTAAAATTTTATCCTAGTCAATCCAGCGACGTGTTAACAGCCAGACAAGCATACAGACGGACAGCCAGGGCCACATAGCACATACTAATACAATTTTACTAGCTATCGCCCGCTTCAATGTCCACGAGAAACTAGATAAATTATCTCAGAGTTTTTGTATGTTTGAACGCGCTAATCTCGGGCACTACGGGAAAAATCTTTTTGTGTTCATTAGTACATTTATCGAGAAAGGCTATGTAACGTCACACTACGACCAATAGGAGCCGAGCAGTAATTTTTTTTTTTTAAGAACGGAATAATTTATAAAGTTTTACGCCGACGTAGTCGCAGACAACAACTAGTGATATAATATAATTTTATATGACCAAGCCAAAGAGCTGTAATACACTGATTTAAATAATTAATTGCCGTGGGGGAGCCATGCTTCGTCACGAATGGGCCGGCTCGACGGGAGAGGTACCACGGCCTCACAGAAAACTGGCGTGAAACGGCGTTGTGCTGTATTTCGTTCAGTAAGTGTGTTTACTGGTGGTCCAACTATATAACCATCTCCTGCCACTTATGTAGAAACTGGGCTGGCAACGCACTTGCAACTCTTCGGGTGTTGAGAGTCTTCGGGTATTTTCCATTCGGTAACCCGTTTACTCCCTAATGTCACTAAAACAAATTTGTGCTTTTTTAACATTTTTTTTATTTTCCCAGAATGTAAAAAAATATCTATGTGACACTTGAGAATAATTTTAGTAACAATGGGACTTGTCAAAAACGTAACAAACTCCTGTAACTAACCCCGGGGAATGGAAGTTGACAGTAGTCCTGAGGGACATTTTACGAAGTATGAAATTTTGTCGAAAACGTACATTGGTACTTGAACTGTGTATCCTAAATTCAATGATGATGATGGCCTCATAGAAGCTTGGCGGTAGTTATTTACAATAAGTGGTTTCTATAAAATATATCAAGTTAGCTTTTGCCTGCGGTTTCGCTCGCGTGGAATTTAAAAATCGCGTCGATTTTTTTTTTGCGACGGTGAGTGTTAGGATAGAAATTAACGAAAATGATATTAAGATAATACTAACTGTGCCCCGCGGCGTTACCCGCGGCTAAAAGAATAAAAATTAGCCTATGTGTTAATCCAGGATACCAGCTAGCTGCATGCCAAATTTAATCAAAATCGTTCCAGCCGTTTAAGCGTGAAGTAGTAACAAACATACACACTGACAAACTTAAAAAGTATCGCATTTATAATTTTAGTATGAAAAAATGTTATCCTCAGATTAGTTTGCATGGAATTCGAACATTACGTAATATTCAAAAGATTCTTTAATTAAAAATACGTATCAATCAAAACTTTGACTTACTTAATAGGTACCTTTTCTATCTTGAAAATGTGATAAGGAATTTTCTTGTAAAAAGTTTTCCCTCACCCGCGCCAGTAAGATAACCACTTACCACATCATCTCTGCGAGCAAAACTTTTTGACTGAAACTTTATCTAATAAAAAATATTAAATTAATTTATTTTACTCGTTGCTGACTGCCATATATAAAAAATTATTATCAATTATGTATAACTATAAATAAATTAGATTAAAATTTTTAGCAAAGCTCATATCATTAATTATTACATCATTAAAAATGATAATTATAGTTTACTAGTGTTTTCCCGTTGCTTTGCACGCAAGGAAACGATTTATCCCACGGGAACATTTTATTTGAATAAAAAGTATATCCAATATTCAAAATTAGCCAATAAACTACCTGTCCGTATACGGGGCCCTGTGCACGTGAGTCCAACTCGCACTTGGCCGTTTTTACATATAATTATAGCCTATGTCACTCTGAGATCTGAGATAATGAAGCAATCTAACAATAAAAGAATTTTTAAAATCGGATCAGTACTTTTTGAGTTTGTTCGTAACAAACATACAAAAATACAAATCTTTCCTCTTTTTTAATTGTGTAAGATGTAAGACTAGATGATGAAAATTCGTTTATCGCGAGGAATTTTCCGGGATCTCATGTCTTTCCTCGGGACTCAAAGTAACTCCATACCAAATTTCAACAAAATCGTAACAGACACACCCTTTCGCAATTTTGTAATTCATTATATTAGTATGGAGGATAATTAATTATATTAGTATGAATGTTTTGTATACCTTAATGTTATTGAAATTCTTTTTAAACATTAATAAAGCCTAGCCAAATATATATATACTTCTGAAAAAGTTTCAAAAGTAATTTAGTGGCCGTCAGACCGCCCGTTCCGGATACGGGTTTAAATTGCTTCACGCTGCCGCTTTTGAACCCTTACTGCATTTTCCGTTATGAAACTATCAAATTTTAAATAATAATAAAACTTATTCCCATCTTTAAAAACATTACACAGTCAAAATTTTTAAACAAATAAGTTAAAAACTGAAAAGAGATATCATCTAAACTTATAACTAAATACAAAATGATTCCCAAATAAAAGGCAGTGCGATGCCAAAGATGAGGATAAGGTGACCCCTCAGGTTATGACAGCGATAGTCGCCGCTATCCCTGGTCTTCCGTGATCTAAATTGATGCTGTTCCTTCACTGGATGACAGATAACTGGAACCACATAGTACCAGGCACTGTCGTGTACGTCGCAGTGAAACGCACGAGTGGTTACTGGAGTTTTTTTGACGATGAGACAACAAATTTTATGTAAAATGTGCTTATCTATTTCCAGTACTAACTCCCCCATATTATGTATGTTAATCCTATTTTCTTCTTTGTTGGGTATCTTAATGTGTATTTTGCAGTGTAATGTGGTGTCTTATAGTTAAATAAACATTATTATCATTATGCCCGCAACTCCGTTTCGCCAAAAACTCGTTACGCGTTAACCGTACATGTATATGATAAAAAGTATCTTATGTCCTTCTCTTGGACTTAAGAAGTAACAGACAGTGTGAAGAGGTCACAGACAGATAGATTTTTGCATTTATAATATTAGGACGGATATGGATATACTAAAAACTATGAATTAAATCTTCCATGAAATGTATGAAACAATGTTTTTGAGAATTTCGGATCACCACGGAAACGCGTTCTCTAGTACCAATCTTAGCCCTTCCTTTTAACTAATTTTTATTAAGAGACGAATTTTAAAAAATCCCATTTTACTACTCACCTTCCTCATACCATAAACAAATACCGCGTTCTACGTAAATATACTGGCTTGTCAACGAATTTTCTTAGATAGTCTAGAATTAAGTTTGTCCATTGGCGTGTCTAGACCTATTTTTCAGGGGTGGCCTGAGCCCCTTTTAACTTAGGCTTAAGTAACAACTTTGAAATCCAGCCACTGATTATCAATTTATTTCAAATTGCAATTATAATAAATTAAATTATCAACTAAACTAAACATTCTAAATAAAAGTATAAAAACCAGTAACATAACAATATTTGATTGTTTTTAAAAAGCAATTAGCTGAACATATTTTAAATGAAAATTAAAATGTTTCGTTTTAGTGGCCTATAATAAAATCCAAAAGTTTGTAATTAGATTGCTATTTGTGTATTGTATATCGGTATGAAATATGAACAAACTTTTTACCCTCCTATGTGTAAAATGTTATTTTCAACTTTTTTTCGTGTCTCTGTGTGCTAGCAATATTATGTATTTTACCGACTACGAACGATTAAGTTCTATTTAGACGTTAAGTAACCTATGTTATCAAAAAAGTCGCAATGCCTTTGTTGATAACATGTAACATAAAAAAATATTAGAAACCACATGACACCCGCAACTCCGTCGCCCCCAAAATTTGTTTATCGCGCGGGAACCATACAATTTGCCGGCATATAAAGTAGTCACCAGATCATTCTGGGGTTGGCGTGGATCGTTTATTGTCATACACAGGTATGAAAGACAAAGGTACCAGGGAAACATCGGAAATAAGAATATTAACTAAATATTTCTCGCTTCGAAAAACGACGATTCGCCAGAGTACTACGCTACGTATGTAGAGTAGGGTATGTTCATACAAACTGTCATTGCGTGGTTTGTATGTGTGTCGCACGCATACTTAGACCAATCTCGACCGGTTTCCCAGTGCTTCAGTTAGGGTGAGCTCTGCATACACCGCTGAAACTGACGACAGTGACGTCTAGGAAAGTACCAAGAAGGACGCTACCGAATTCCATTGAAAATTATGTTAATTAAAAATTAAAATAAATCTCACATATGTAATAATTATTTAATGATATGCATTTGGTGGATTATTTGGTCGAATTGACGGTTCATTATGTAGCAACAATAATAATTATAGTGTATAAGATATTCAATCATCACTTTCAATAACACTTTTACCATATAAAATATTAAGACTTAAGGGGTCACGACAAATGACTGGCCTAAGTCATGGCCGCTCAAAGTTTTAATAGAACTCTAGGGTATTTTTGCCTAAAGAAAGCTCCCAATAAATCAAAAATGTCTATCGCAGAAGAAACTATCTAATATTTTTGTGTTGGTTAGTGGAGTTATCTAGGATGGCTTTTAGCTATATAACATCACACTACGACCAATAGGAGCTGAGCAGTAATCAAAATTGTTGTTAAAACGGGATAATTCGTAATGTGTCGCGTGGGTGTTGTCGCGGGCA
The DNA here is from genome assembly GCA_026546445.1 of Cyclargus thomasi. Taxonomy (NCBI): domain Eukaryota; kingdom Metazoa; phylum Arthropoda; class Insecta; order Lepidoptera; family Lycaenidae; genus Cyclargus; species Cyclargus thomasi. Next base: position 14,729 of record JAOTAV010024847.1, read on the forward strand.
ACAGCTAGTACAACATACAACAGCTCAGACCTTTTTTCATTTGTAACAAAAAAGTGCTATAATCTTAAGTTAGGTTTTAAAGAAGGAATTAGGGGACAACGAATCGTTGAGTCCCTGTTCTTTTAATGGGTTTTTTCATTCCAAGCTGCAGTTGTCTCAATCGCGCTCTGCGGGTTACCCAGCATGTGTTTAGAGACAGACAGTAATATTGCAAATACCTATTTTATATTTCTCTAGCTGCTGATATATCCTCTTAATGTAACTGCGAACGAAACACGCGAAAAAAGCTGCGCACACGTCACACCGCCGTCGCGCGTCGTCGCTGCCGGCAGATATTTTGTTATACTCGTATATAAGTAATGCTGCCCTGTATCTTAAATACATTTCTATATTTGATACCATTGTTGAGCTTTACATACATAACGAAATTGGACCGGAAATAACCCACTTCCCCTTCCCCATACTCCGTCTCCATCAGCGCCGACCGTACGCGTCGGCGTAAGTCAAAAATTGTCCTAAAAATAATGTTACTACATGTAATTTCAAATACTTATACCGATGTGATAATCGGCAACCCTGTATCTAGAACGTCTTTTGTTATGTCAATCGGAAAGAACACGGGAGTTGCCCTACTCTATGTAGGTTTACTCTGGTTACTCTCATGCGGAAACGCTTTTGATAATTAATACAGCGAGAGCGGGCTTTAAATAGCATTGTTGTATACTCTTTCCTATTTCTGCTAGCCTGTTTCTAAATTAAGCCTTTATTTAATTTCTAAATGTTCTAAATGTTCGTTCACTTCATTCCACGGTAACCTATATAGGTTAGCGAGATTATCAAAATTTAAAATAATTTTTATTTATGTAACAGATAAGACTAGCCTTCGTACGAAATTCGAAAATTGCGTAAAACCACCATTTTTTTTGGAAACATGATGTCTTTCATCAAAATGTCTAAGTTACTTTCCAACCTCCCAACTAACTCTATGCGAAAAAATCAAGACGATCGGTTCTTCTCAGGGCACGAATATTAATATCAAACAGACAAACACATTTAAATAATATTAGTATGGAAGTAAGTTTATGGAATATATCATTTGCAGAAATATAGCCAGGTAAAGGATACGATCCTTTACGAGCAAACATAAGAATATTCGGCAATCCCAATGGTAATTTATGTTGGAAAAAGTAACGTAAAAACTAAATAGAACAAAAATAAAAGATCCCACAGACGTTACTGAACTGACTATAAATGTAAGGGAACTGTGTGGTTCACGCGCAGACGGGATGCTTTATACCGCGACAGGGGAGTAGAGCTTCTCATGCTCTCTCTACATAGTCGACGACGATTTTTGATCGTTATTTATTCATTTACCGTTTAATTCAGGCATATTTGTCTACATAATAAATACCTTGCAGACTAACATACCATCTATAACATATTATCTATACTATAAATAAAATAACAAGTCCTTACTGACTGACTGATTCATATTCGCTGAGCAAAAACCGTTAAAGCTACAGCTATAAAATTTGGTGAGTAGGATTATTTTATTGGGTATACATTCGCTAAGAAAGGAATTTTAAAAATTCTACCCCTTAAGGGGTGAAATAGGGTTTGAAAGTTTATATGAAAGTTCGTCATTTGTTCAGTTAAAGACATGAAATTTTATTTCTGAGCTACTGATTCAAAGTAAAAAGATACGTGTTTAAGCATTTTTTCATCATTTCTTAAGAAATGATGAAAAAATTAGAGATCTTAAGTTTCGTTAGAGATCTTAAGTTTCGTTTCTTAGCTGCAGATTTAAAATAAATAATTACTTGTTAAGCGTTTTATGAAATTTTACTTCCAGAGGGTGAAATAGGAGTTGAAAGTTTGTATGAAAATACTACTTAAAGCGAGCGAAGCCGCGAGGGAAAGCTAGTATATTTATACTAAAAACTAACAGTAACACACTTTAGTCAGCACGGTCATTATATTATATTCATCTACACAGTCGTTCGTAGCATTTTGAATTTTAAAAGCATTCACTGTATATTTTGATCATAAAATAGTCCATACTAATATTATAAACAGGAAATTGTGTTTGTTTATTTGTGCTTTATTCGCGCCCCAACGAAGTAACTAATCGACTTGATTTTTGGCATAGGCTTAGGTGGAAAGGATAAAGAGTAATAATGGCTAGGTACGATTTTCAAAAACCACCATGTTCCCGAAATATTTGAATTGTACGTGGTTCTTAATTGTACGCGAGCGAATAGCTTGTAATTCAAAAGGTAAAAAATCAGTGTGTGAAAATTTGAAACGAGAGGGGAAGCCCGTCTGCGCTGGCCGCAAAGCCAGTTGTGTGTTTAGGTCCTTTATACATATAACTTACTACGTTAACTAAGTTATTTTATTCTCTTTCCCTATGTTTTACTTGGAATATAAAATTTTATTGCGCGCCGCCCTTTTAAAAGAAAAAAAATATAAAATAGTTTAACGTATTTTCTCGTGCTCCTTCTTAGTCGTCTTTGTTGTATGTGTGTGTAAATTCTCGACTACGGTAATTTGTATCTATGTAATACTGTAAGGTTTTCAAACACCAATACAACCCTTTTCGAAATCCTTAGCGAGCACATTCAAGAACCCGCAAGCAAAATTTCAAACTCGTAGCACTAGAAGTTTTGAAGATGAGATTTTCGCTTTATACGCATATAGATTTTTATAGCCTCTCCATAATTTCTGTGCCGCATCCTAGGAACGTTTGACGGGCGGAGGATGGGAACCGAACTTAAAAGTTGCTATCCTGTCCCGTGACTTTGGATTACTTACATAGCTTCCTATCATCTACGCCTTTATAAAAAAAATCTCATATTCTTACTTTACACTGTTCCAAATACTAATTATATAGCTAGCAACGCACCTACAACTCTTCTGATGTTGTTTGTGTCCATGGTCGGCGGTACTTGCTTTCATCAGGGAATCCGTTTTCTCCTCTGCCCTTATTTTATAAAAAAATAAAGGTAAAGCGTTTGTTTGTGTTGTTGTTTGAACGCGCTAATCTCAGAAACTACTGGCCGGACTTGAAAAAATGTTTTTGTGTTGGTTAGTACATTTAGCGAGGCTATAGGCTATATAACATCACGACTAATAGGAGCCGAGCAGTGATCAAGAAATGTTGTAAAAACGGGTTAATTCATAGAGTTCCACGCGGGCGTAGTCGCAAACAACAGCTAGTATGTTCCATATTTGGCGAGTTTGTGAGTAATTTGGTACACGTAAAGGAACATGAAACGGGCGTGTTTAACATTTCTTTTGATGTTTGAAATACGACTCCCTAATTCTGTAGAGAGGAGTGCTTGCAAAATTGAGTTGAACGGAAAATTAAGTTTGATTCCAAAATACGACGCGGCGCTCCCCGTTACGTGTTTTAAAAGCGAATGCTAGGAGGTGACTTTTTTATGATATTTGGGGGGCAAGCGAGCAGACGGGCTACCTGATGGAAAGCCACTGCCGGACACTCGTAACATCCGAGGAGACGTAACGCACTTGCGAGTCTTCGTTACGCCGGCCTTTAAATGAAGGAATAGGAATAGGGGAAAGGGATTAGGGAAATTGTTGGAACCAGTAAACTCACTCACTAGACGAAATACGAAACAACGCTGTCTCACGTAAGTTTTCTGTGGGGCCGTGGTATCATTCCGGTCGAACCAGCCTAAACGTGTCGATGCATGGCTCTCCCACGGCAATTAGCATCCGTATTAAATTACAAACTCTAAAAAACCAAAAAAATTAGAACAACCTCGGTTTAATTATTAATAAATAATATTACTACTTTGTAATCACTCCATTTAATATTAAGTAAATGCTACTGTTTTGTTTGGCCTTTGCCTATTTCTATATTTACTCCTGTAGAGTTCTAAGAGATAAATTTAAATGAAACTGCTCTGTGTCCTGATTAGGATTTTTAATTTTTTTATGTATTTTAGTTTTTACTTTGAACCTAAGGTGCCCATTGAAAATCAGTGATACGGATCCGTCCGCATCAATGCTGAAGGGGACCCGATTTGGTATTATGTAGTTAAGCTGTTCTATTGTGTTATTAGTTGTTTTAAAATACCAAATAAATTTATTTTCTTTCTTTCTTCGTTCTGTTATGTACTTGAGATCGGATCATTATTTTTGTTTTATCTTATTATTATTATTTTATTTTTTGTTTAAACTTTTTCTTGTTTTAAAACTTGATTTATTTTGCTATAATTTGTTTTTGTAATCGACCACGGGCGCTTTTAACTTACAGCTAGAGGTGAAAATTTGGCATTTCGTTCGGAATTTCAGAAAAGTTAATTTACAGAAGACCGTATTCCTTAAAAGGGCCAAGTTGGGCTTGAGTTTGATGCGAAGGAACTGGCAACGATTTGCGTTGTTGCGTTGCTAATCCGGCTTTAAGACTGCTGGTAGATAATTATATACATCTAATATCTATTCTAATAATATAAAGCTGTAGAGTTAGTTTGTCTCTCTAAACGCGTGTTGGTCACGCTACGACCAATAGGAGCCGAGCAGTAATCAAAAATGTTGTAAAAACGGTAACAATAAGACAATAACTGCCTCTATTCTCAACTCTGCATGTTTATGATTCTATATCATACTATATATATATATATATATTATATAAAACGGACAGACAATGTAGAACGTTCGTCGAATGGACAGAGTGAATAGTTAATGCGCCGTATCTGAGAACCGGCTACATCCGGATACCGGCCAGATCCGGACTGATCCGGACACAATGCGGCTCCGGAGGAACAAAGTGATCGCTGAGTCGGCACGTACAGTTGATTTGCCCCAACCTATGATGTCCTGGTAGCTTCTCTCGAATCCCCAAAATTATTTTGCCCGATACTGTATGACTATTTTGATTTTGATCTACGCCACTACAGAGTAGCGACGACATGGTCGCTAGATCAGTGACGTTAGGAAATGAATTAATGATTCAAGGTCTTTTTATGAATGAAATCAACATCTCGAAATTTCTGATCACGCTTTTAAGGACTTGGCGCTGACTATTATTACGAGATTACGTCATAAAGAGGCATTTTATCGTTTCAAAATAACCGTTGACGGTGACGGTGTACAGTCTCACCGAGACACAGCGAGACCGCCCGAGTGAGGCTGACAGGCGAGACGAGCCTGTTGCTTGTCACCCGCCATAGTACAGTGGAGCGTCGATTATCTGAACGTCGATCAATCGAACGACCGCTTATCCGAACTCCCGATTTTCTCGCGCCCGGCGCTCGTGCGTTAGTAATGAACACTTATACCTCTTTAATTTTCGTTAATATTGTACTTGAAAATAATGTTTTATGGCAAATACCGCAGATTACTCGTTTTTACCCGACTGCGCCAGAAGGCTTGACGAATTTTAGCGTATGAGGTATCGTTAGATTCGTCTTGATAGCGCAAGTGACACGGGGTACATTAAAAAATGAAAAAAAAATGGCGGATTTTAAAAATCAAAATTTTGAGATTATAATTATTTTCTGTTCATTTAGGTCGTAGGGTATCAAAATGAAGAGCTTTAAATAGCCATTCTACAAATATCCATAACTTGAAGTTTAAATTGCAATAGTTCTTGTAGTCCGGTCTTCTGTTTTTTGAATTTTAGCTTGTGTGATTAAATTTTTATCAACTTTAAATAGACCTTTAGGTCGAATTATGAAGGATAACATGTCTGCATGGCTTTTATTTAGCCGTGGATAAATGAATATGTATGATTGTTCGATTATCTGAAATAACCGGTTTTACGAACACCCATGTAATGTGTAATAATATTATTCTGGCAACATAGCTAGCTTAGTATGGCTTGTACTCTGTACGTACATAATAATGTCGTCCGTCTGTTTATCTGTATGTCTATTTAGATGTAGTATTAATTTATCTTTCAAATAAAGTGAATTAATTATTTGCGGATATTTGCGGCAACGGCCTTGACCACACATTCGAAATTCAAAAATCTCTCTCCGCTGACAGAAAATAATTAATATACAATTAATAAAAACAAGATATAAGAATTCCTCCTTAGGGATTATAGTGTTACTTATATTGTATTGTATTAAAAAATCGTGCATCTTAACCGGTTAGTTTCGTATTTATTCCAGTTTTTTACAAAAAATTGTGTTCACAGTACATTTTTTTTTCTGATTAACTATGAGCTACAAAATTCAAATTAAAATTATTTTATTGCATGAAAAATTCTTCCTTTACACTAGGTCCAGGCCTGTCTCGTGGAGTCCATGAGAGGTCTAACTAATTTAAATTTATTCAATTAAAATCAAATTTTTTTACAATAATTATTCAATACAACTAAAGCTGTGTGTGTGTGTACACAATAGATGAAAAATTATAAGTAGTTTTGTAATTATAAATGAACGATTGTATATAAGTGTTAAGATAAATAAAATAATTTAGAATAATATAGAGTATGAATATACAGAGTGTGACAAAAGTAAGTGATATAACTTCAGGGGCTGTATGTGTCCCTGATATAGAGTTCACTGTGAAAGAAACAGCGCTGAAAGACAACAGCGTGATTCGTATGGCCGGCCTACAAATCAAAAATAATTGTTTTTGCTTTCAGCGCTACTACTTTCACTATTAACTCTATATCAGGGACACACACGATTCCTAAAGTTTCATCGCTTACTTTTGTTACACCCTGTATTTAAGGCTACCATCACATCATGTTAAAAAGTCCGCGTAACCTAAAACAATGCGTTATAAGCGTGTTAAAATAGAGTGTTCGTGTGAGCAGTTAATTTTGTCTCAATATGTATGCGACCCCCGTACTGGGGCATATACGATTGTCCCTAAACCATGTAGTACTCCTGTATCCGCTTCCGACCGCGTAGGGTTGCCACTCGCGAGACTAGAGAGATAGAAGAAGAGAAGGAAGGAAAAATTGAAAGGTAGTCCGAAATTTTTGGGCTATGAATACTGCATATATTATCAATATAATATCGCACCCTCGGTGCAAGACCGTCACTTTTGCGAAAATGCAATTTTTCAGGAGAAGCATTTAAAACTTTGACGT
>JAOTAV010024858.1:0-21800 GCA_026546445.1 Cyclargus thomasi
GGGGTTCTGGATAGGTGTATCTACTGGAGTAGAGGGGGCTACTGATCGTTTATGGCACCTACCAATATGGATCCGTAAGCCCCTGTCACTTTGAAAGTATCGGGGTTGGGGACATTGAATGCATTGTACTAAGTTTCCCAGCGGCACGGTCGTATCGTCAGTGGACGTCCCTGCATCTTGGCTATTATTGCTTAACATCTATAAGTTCGACAAAGAAAAAAGTTACCTATAAATAGCCTAAAGTAAATCAAAATAGAGTAAAACAAACTAAAGAATAAAACTAAGTAAAATATAACTAAACAAAAGTCCAGCTAGGTCCAAGGCCACCGTCGTCTTACGAACGAAATCCACTTGATGCCGCTGGACCATCACTATCAGTGGGTGTGTTGTTCTGAAAGGCCAGAAAATATTGCGAATAAGAGGCAACTCGTCAACCACATATCAAGAAACAATCTTTAAACATATTTCCTTTTATATTCAATATTGCATGAGCTCGGAATATTTTACATATTGTATTTCCAGGTATTAATGCAGAAAAATACGCTGAAAACTATTAAAAGTAAAAAAAATTCTAAATATTTTCAATTTAGGTTGATAAAATTTCAGATAAAATGTTTTTATCTGAAGTCGAGGAATTTTCAAAACATAAGAAACCACGGCGGTGCATAATTGGCCTTTGAACACTCCCCGCAGCTTTCTGTGAAAATTCTTTGTGGCTTTGTAAAGGGGAACATAATAGATACTTTTTAGGATTCTGTACCATGTTGTTTCATGACTTTGGTCCTTGAATTTTCTTTCGACATACACTAAAAGGCATTAAGCATTTAGCTCATGATAAAAAAACTAATATTGGCGAAATATTGTCAGGATGCTATTGACTTTTTTTAGGTAATTATAAAATAATTGCAAATTATTCTATAACACTTTTTTGTGTCATGATTTTGCATCAAAAATATTTTGCTTGCTAATTTGAACCCTCTCTCTTAAATTTACTTTCTTTCTACGTATATATTTAAGTCGTAAGTACATATAAATCGTAATTACGATTCCCGAGAAAATCTTAAGTCACGAAAATTTTTTTATAAGACATGGTTGTATGTTTCTTTACCAATAAATTTTAAGTAACTGTCTGCAAATTCTTGAAACCGATATTTTTAATAAATATTAAGCCGCAGAATTAAAGTAAATAAGGTTTATTGAAACACAAAAACGCTCTTTACCGTCAACAAATTTACAAACATATCAAAATATTGAAAAACTAGCTATCTGAGTGAAACTTTATAAATCAATGCAGTTTTTACCCGACTGCGCTAGAAGGAGTGTTAAGTTTTTTGAGAGTATATGCATGTATGTATTAATGTATGTATGTATAAATGTTCTGCAGCCTAAACAGCTTGATGCATTTTAACGTATGAGGTATCGTTAGGTTCGTCTTGATAGCGCAAGTGACACTGGGTTCATAAAAAAAATAGAAAAAACTCAAAAAATGCGAAATTGTGAGGTTCCAAAATATTTTCCTCCTATTTAGATTGAGTAGGGTATCAAATGAAGGGCTTTTAATAGCCATTCTAGAAATATACATAACTTTATGTTTATTTAAACAATGCAATGGTTCCTACCGTCAGGTTTTCTGTTTTTTGGATATTTAGCTTGTAACAACATTTTTTATAACTGCTCGGCTCCTATTGGTTGTAGCCTAAAATTTATCTTCCTTATCTCAAGAACTGAAATCACTGAAATCAATCAATCATAACTGATTTCAGTTCTTGAGATAAGCACGTTCTAACAAACAAACTCTTTAGCTTTGAACTATTAGTGTTTATATAATATTAGTTATTGAAGTACCAAATAATATCCAGCAGTTTTCAGTCAACACTGCCTCTTAACAACTTGTACTCCAGGATTTCTGTAGAACAAATAAAGAGTATTCTATAAAGAGCTTTCTCGTTACCGCAAAACAGTTACAGTCTATTCAAAAGTGTATTGCGGTAAGTTTCTTATTCACTTCCTTAACTGTTACCAAAGTTAGCTGTATTTCTACACGAAATGCTTCTTGAGAAACAAAATGCAACTATTGAAAATGATATATATTTATTATCTGCATTAGCTATGGTGTTTGCCATAGCATGCTATTCGATGACGTTACTTCAAATATATTCTTACAATAAAGAACTACATATTCTACGTTTTTACTACACGGCACGGCAGTGGCACCGCCAAGTTGAGCGCGAAGCAAACACTGCCGAACCATCTTTACAAGAACCATTTTGAGCCCCCTATTTGAGGACCTCTGAATACTACCTGAAAGCTGAAATTTTACGCCATCTATTAAGCCCGCAACACATACTTAAAATCCGAAATCTTAAGTTTGCAGGTCACTTAGTTCTGAAGTTGAGTGATAGCAAAGTTTCGCATTTTCGACACTTACTCATAATCATCAAAAAACTACAACTACCTATGAACTCAGAGAGCTGAAATTTGACACAGAGCTAGGGTTTAAAGGAAAATCTATAAAGGTAGGATAAACGAATTTTTTTTTCGAATTTAAAAAAAAACTTTTATTACTTGATCATGATATAAAAGTGTCCTTAAATATTTAATTTATTTTGTAAATATGTTCACTCTAAAAATTTGATTCTTTTGAACAAATAGTTTTAACAAACTCTAATTTTTTTTCGACGCAACAAAGCACAGAAAAGTTGCTTTGTAATTGTTAATTACTAGGAACCCCGCGATGGATGAATGTGACACAAATGCATCCACACATCAGTCACCAGTTTATTGTACACAAAAACAATTAACAAGAAATACACAATAAAAGAAAAATGACACAACAGGTACTGCTTATTTCTAGAGAAATTTCTTCCAGCAGTCCTATGGAAGAGACTTATGATTACAAATATTAGATGAGGCGTGCACAGAAAAATACTACTAACCTCTCAAAGGCTAAATTCTAAACTTGGATTTTCCTTTTAACCAATAGCGATCAAACAGAAAAATCCCTAAATACATCTGGAAGCTATGGACATACCAGGTAAATCTAAAAAATGATTTTGTGTCATAATCATTTTTTAGATTTACCTAGTGGGACTTAAAGTATATGCAAAAAATTAGAAACTTTAGAATTTTTTCAACACAAATACGTGGCCCAATCGGTCTAACTACTAGGAGTTTCAAAAGTCGTTAACAATGTGCTCCCGACTAACTTTCTAACAGTGTTCCATTTAGTAATTTGAGAAAGGTCTATCTTACTACCATGTACTTAAAAGGCACGGTTATAATATAATAAAGGTATGGTTATAATAAAATGAGTTAGAGTACTTAAATATAATATTGATTTTTTTTTATATCTCAGTCCGCTTCAGTCCCTTCTGTCAAAAAATTCAGGTTTAATTTTATAATCGGTTTTGCATTTAAAATTATGTACGAGGATAAAATTATGTTGCGAGTGTTTATCGGCGGCGGTAGTTGCTTTGTACCAGTTAACCCGTTTGCTCGTTTGCTCCCTTATTTTATATAAAAAAAAATGAATGTCGAGTAAATATTTAAAAAATGGAATTGATGTGAAGATTGAATTCGTAAAACAATTTAAATTATTAACTTGTTTTATCTTTACTTCTTTAGTTTGGTCTTGGTATTTGAGATGCGTCAAAAGCAATATCCAATTGATTGTGATGCTTTTAATCTTTTAAAATAATCAGATTCTTAGTAATATCACGTCTAGACAAAATATAATTAGATCATATTTTTTTCTTTTGATTTTTTCATTACGGTTTTCGTTCGATTAACTTTTTATCAAAATGTAAAAAGTATAATTTGAACTCTGTTTAGTGGTATAGCTTTTATATGCAGCTTGCTTCTGAAATAATAAATCACATATATAGAGGTCTTGGTTTGTGAATCTAAACTAATTTCAAATTCCCTTGAATACCCATTTTTTATCAAAAACGGTCGAGGTATTTGGAAGGAGTTCATTGAGTAACACACCACAAGAATTATGTAAAATTATTTATGTGTTTAAATGTTACTCGAGTTAAGTAACCTTAAGGCCCGATCTCACATCTTGATTTTTACTTTGATTTCACGATAAAACTAAATAATACTAAAGAAGCTACGTTTAAATTTACCCTCTGTATAGTCATATTATTATGAGTTCTTATTTGGAAACCTGTATTTTCTTAAGCGTCTGAACTTATTTTTTCGTTCTTCAATATGAAACAAACATAAAAATACGCGTTAGTAACACATACACGTATCACAGCTAACATATTTAGTTTTCTCCTTGAATATCAACGAACTTTAGACCCGAATAATTTTCGTTCTGCGCATAAACTTATAACAAGTTAACACCTCATGTACCCGAAACTAAGTTATAACATAATCAACATATGGACCTTTTGGTATGGAAGTTTTACCGCTTTAGTTTAACTGAGAACGTTGAAGCAAATATGGTTTTTTTGTCCTTGAAATTTACTTAAATTTTTCACAAGTTTAGTTGGGAAACGCTCTAAAAATCTTACGAAGTTCTATAAGAATCAATATACCTGAAACCTAAAGTGTAAAAATATAAAAAAAAGAGAATGTGATAACAATGAAATGAGGCAGACAGCAAACGTACGTTTTTCGTATAAGGTTTCCTAATATTATTAAAACCCGCATTCGGACACCCGAATGCGGGTGTCCGAATGAGAAGAGTATAAAATACATTGGTACACGCGTTCACTTTTTCCCCATACGTGTCCGAATGCGAAAAATAAATTCGTAAACTATAAGTTTGCGGCCGGCTTGTGGTATTCCACTATCAACTGCGATGTCAAAAAGTGAGTACCTACAATAATTCAGCTTATTTATGAACTGCGAATACCGTTTATTATTCCCTTTTCGTATATTATTTATTAGCGATAAACTTGCATGATTTACACGTGTTATCGCTAGCGGCAAATTGCGGGCCCTACTGTAAGTTATCGAAATATCCAGAACTTAACCTGTTAGTATTCGTAGAGCATTCGCGAGTTGGGGTACATTTCATCGAGTAAGACATTTGTGGGGTAAAATATACCCCACGGTACCAATTGGCCGTTCTCGGACGTAATATAATGCGCTCAATAGAAACATTCACTTGGAAAAGGTGCTACAGAAATATTATGTGATTCAGTTTATTCAGGTCATAATATTTAAAAAAATATAAAATATTATTTAGTCAAAATGCAGCACTATTTATTTCGCATTGCTTTAAAGCAATAAGTTTTTTTTGATTGCCTGTTTTTTTTACTTTTATCCGAATTTTACTTCCCAAATATATCCTGTGGCACCTGGACGAAATGTTTCTCTTGCCGTTTGGAAAGACGTTCGGGCCAGGTGTCTAGTTAAGTCGCGGGAGTTATACTAATAGAGAAAAATATAAGATACCTGTCTCTTGAGTCCTTGACGTACAAAAGGCTTATTAGCAAGATATTCAATAATAAATTATTTTTAATAATTTACCAAATTTGCTTTGAAATAAAAATATTAAGAAATTTAAGTAGTTAATGAAAATGTTGCTCAAAATGCTAAAGTTCTAAGTATATTCTGAGCTATGAAATTACTTACGAAAACTTTCTTGTTGTTTAAAGTTATATGGCACACTTGACACTTGCTAGCAAGAATTTAAATTTGTCTTTTAGCTGCTGCGTGGATAAAGGTTTTTAATTATTTTAATAGCTTCAAAAATAAAAATTAAAATATTGCTTAAATAATTGTGGGCTTGTACGTTTTTAAAATTTGTAAAACATTGAGTTACGTGGAAGGCTAGAATTCTTTTATCCAGGAAAAATGTACTGTTCTCGCACGATGTCGTAGTACATTTTTATTTCGAGATAAAATGTATCGTGTGTCAATTTTCGGGACTCAAATTATCTCTTTATCAAATTTCATTAAAATTGGTCCAGTAATTTAGGTGTGCAAGCGTAACATACATTCAGTCTTACTTACGCATATATTTTAAATTGTAAAGAATAAAAAAAGTAACTCTTTTACTACCCACGTTAAATTCATGATGGTTGGTATAGTTGGAACCACAGTATGGAGAATAATATTTAATTCAACATATTCGTTTCAAAGGAGCTTACAAATATAGTAGAAACGCGATTTATAACATGTGTATTTTACATTCATTTTCATAGTTTACAGTTTATAAAATATGCTGTAATGACTTTTTGTTTTGCATAATATTATATTTTCATGTAATTAAATAAAAATTATAAATAAATTACTTAAAAAAATCAAACCCAAAGACAAAAGATCGTGTATGATTATCCTGTCATGTCAAAATGTCAAAATATTGTGTGGTGTGCGTAGAGTTTTACTTATTGAAAATATGCAAAATTAAATCATATTTTAAAATAATATTGGTATTCTACGCTTCTCCACCTTATCCTATATCAATTATATAACTCTAAGAAATTTCATGCTTTTACATCTAAGGGTTTTCTTAAAAACTGGTACAAGGTTTTATAAGGTTAGTTTTCCAAGTTTAAATAAACTGGCAAGCTAGTAGTTCTGGCTTCGTAGTAACGAAACTAGCTTAAGTTCTAAGCTAGCGAGGTAAACAAACTAGCTAAGGAGCCGGGGGTAGCTTTCCCTGATAGTTTAAAAAGAAATAGCTTTCTATACATACTTAAATAACTAGCATGGTATAAGGCAATTTTTTTGATAATAATATCTATGGACGCTTCACACCACGTCCGTCTGCCCCGTGCTAAGTACTCGAGGGATTTGTGTTGCAGGTTCCAGACAACGGAAATATATTTAATACATTTATACTATACACATATTTAAGATTTTTATTATATAACACACATATATAATACATTAGGGTATGTATTAAATATGTGTATCATATAATAAAAATCTTAAATGACCCAGAAAAATTTAAAAACTTTTGCTTCGTCGGCGGGATTCCAATACGCGACCCCCGGCTTAAGCTATTAACGCGCTTACCACTGAGCCATAGAGGTACGTCAAATTCTAATTTAACTTACAATAAATATACAAATTCAGCATTTAAATGTAGCAAGAAAAAGTACGTAGGGAATTGGTGTGTGACGTTGATAAAATAAAATTTGAATGAAAATGATTCTGTCAGTCGCCACTTACTCGTGATATAAAATCAAATTTGGCCGATTTTCTACCAATAAGACAAGAAAAAATTAGGCAGTGAACTTTGAAAATATTTACGTGGTTTCGATTTTTGTGCTTCACATTATGGATAGTCACTAAGGACGATTTTCATAGGACTTATCAATAAAATTTAGCGCTATCAATATAAGGCTACTAGGCTAAGGCATACTTTACAAACTAACCTTTTAGCAGCGTTAAATCGATAGTTAATCATGATCTAACGACCTAACCGGACATGGATTTGTCAATTTTTATGTTTGTTTTCTCTGAAAATAAATATGAACATCTTTAGGTATAATTTTACATAGAAACGGCTTCCTTTCGTAATTTAAAAAATCTTAACTCAAGTAAGTTAATTTTGAGCGACGTAAACAATTACCAAACTTTCATACCAACCAATCAATAGCCTGAGTTTTGATATAAGTTATCAATTAATTAGGCGTAATTGACAGGTATTAATCAGAAACTTTTTTGAAGTCGAACCCCCATCAACGGTATTTGATGAAGGAATAATTTTAATGTCAGGAAAATATTACAAATTACATAAATACTAATAATATTAAGCTGGACGGTTTGTTTGAACACGCTAATATCAGAAACTACTGACCGGAATTGCAAAATTTTTGTGTTGGTTCCATTTTTCGAATAAGGCTATAAGCTATACATATCATCACACAATGACCAATAGATTCCAAACAGTAATAAAAAAATAATGTAAAACGGGATACTTTAAAAACATTCACGCGGACATAGTCGCGGGCAAAAGCTAGTATCTTATAAAACTAAAGTTGTCATTTCATAATCTGTTACCTAGTGGTGTGGTAGGTTTCACATTTATCTTTTTATATGCATTCTAAAATTATTTTGTAAGCGGCAGAATAAATAATTATTATTCTGTAAGAATTAAACGGAATCGCTGTGTCGCTACTCGCTAGCAAGCGCTATAAACGTAAAAATATGATATCGAGCTTAGCTGTCAAAATTTTCTAATGTATCTAAACTTAAGGCCGTGTTTCGTATACACGCAATAATAATATTGCTGTCTAAGCGCAAAATAATTATTTTGTATTAGTTTAAATTTCTGATTCTACTTCCTGTAATTACGACACAATATTTTATAATTAACGTCAACGTCTCTGCTTATTTAGGATCCAAAAAGTCTATAATTTTCATGTACTTAAATGTATTTTTAATAAATCATCATCTTAAATGAAATTACGAAAACAATTTTCCCACTCGCTGCCTACGAAGCTAAAGCAAACCTAAATTTAGAAATTTATTATGAATTAATTTTAATTTCGCACCTTCAAACAAAACGCTTCTGTCGAATTGTTGAGGTGAGCGTAAAGTCTAATGAAATCATAAGTATAAAAAGTAGGAATAATATTATTACCCAAAGTGGCAAGCTGCCAAATGAAAAGTAGATAAAAATTTAAACGGCTATCACGGCGCACCGTACAATTATGCGAATAGCAAGATTAAAATCGTTTTAGACAACGGAAAGGCACATTTGAATTAATTAATTTCAGTCGACACAACACTCGTATTTGGATGGACGTGAGGTGAAAATAAATTAAGAAAAATTTTAAATGGCACTCTCTTTTTGACTTAACAAATACTTAAGTATACATATTTTATTTAACTGTTAGATAATTTTGCAAAATATACTAATAATATAAAGCTAAAGAGTTTTTTTTGTTTGATTGAACGCGCTAATCGCAAGAACTACTGGCCGGAACTGAAAAATTATTTTTGTGATGGTTAGTCCATTTATCAAGAAGGCTCTATAACATCCCACCAAACGCAATCTGTAAAAAATAGGCCAAGCCTCGATTGGGCTGATTGTTTGTGTCTTAACAGTAATAAAATTACTTTTTGTCTTGCTTGAATGAGTTGCTTGTTTACTTCTAAAAAGTAATTTCATTACTTTCAAACGCAATCGAGACTTGACTGATTTTTCCAGAATGATTTTGGTGGGATTTCACTTCTTTTTGTAGAAAGGTTTTTTGATATAGTTTTACAGGCAGTCCGTTTGGACCAGATGTTCTGGGCTCCGCTGGTGTTCTCCAGAGCTGATATTGTACTAAGGCGGTCAGTGGTTTCACCTTTGTGTGTGAAAGAGAAAAAGTTGTCCGGAAGTCCAACCCCTATGAGAATTCCCAATTATTAAAACTAATTACTAATTTTGTAAAAAAACAATCAAATTAGGTATAAAAATGCTATCTAGCGTCTTTAACGCCACTGTTCCTGTACACTGGCAACATGAACATATACTCTCAGTGTGGTGGCTATCAGTGAGCCGCTATCACGCCGCCTGCCTGCCCACATATAGCCTTCTGAATGTTGTTGTCTCTCCAAGGGACACCGTACTTCAATGACTCGGTTTGCTTGCGTAACACAGATGGGAAATCGTCAGATCTGGCGTCAGCAAACATGCCAGATGCACAGCAGTATCGTGGCAGTACCATAACAGTGTAAAAATAGTAAGGCAGTGTTTGCTTCACACATAACTTGGCGGTGCCTCTGCCGTGCCACCAGATTACGCTACAGTCAATAGGAGCCGAGCATTAATCAAAAAAAAGTAGTAAAACCGGGGTAATTTAAAGTTCCACGCCGACATAGTCGCGGGCAACAGCTATTATTTAATAATTAATACAAACAAAATATTGTCCCTTATAATTCTTGAAGGTTATTAAAATTAAATTAAATTTGTAATTAATTTAATCAGCAGTTTCAGTTTCGAAAATGAAATATTTCAAGATTCCTTTTAACTTTGGCTAGAGTTTCATCCACTGTTTTAACCCTGCCTCCCTTTCAAGCGTAGTAAGTAAATTTTCATTCACGTTTGACATATAATAAGACTAAAATAAATCGGACAGGAATCTCTATAAGTGGAAAGTTCTGTCGCCGGATTTAGTTTCACTCGAGTCAACAGACGGAGTAACCTAATCTTAATTCGCTTAATGGTTTATCTTACAACACTATAATGACGCTTAAGACCTTAAGTATGAGGTTTAATATATTATAGTAAAAGATTTATTATGCTTTACTAAAAAAACGTCCACCTAGGTAATGACTATGTATAATTTAAGGTAATGTATGCTTAGTTCGCAAGGGAACTCGTTTACTTTTTCCTTTAATATAAAATCTGTCAAATTCCAAGAAGTATAATATATTCCTACCAAACTTTTTTTCGATGAGTAAAGCGAGCCTTCTATCTGCCTCTATATTCCACGGTCAGTATATGTTTGTGGTACACTTTACGGAAAAACTATGAGAGCTTTAGGTTTGAGCTTTTGCATAGTTATTTGTTTAATTTGTGTAGATATGTTTAAAAATAAAATATCAATATTTTCTAAATGATCTATGAGTTATGATGTGCAACTTAAAAAAACGAATTTAGCGTGTTTATTTCAATTTGGATATTGAACCATGTCAAAGAATAAGGAAGTCTTGCGAGCCTTCAAAAAGCTGCCCTTTTTAACCGACTTCCAAATACGAGAAGGTTATATAGAGGTTCGGCTGTAGATATTTTTTTTCGTTCGTTGTTATGTTAACGATGATTCCGCCGCTAGTGAACCGATTTTCAAAACTTTTTCTTTCTTGTATAATTATCAATTCAATTTGGTCCCATTTTCACAAAAATAATCGAGGTAACACTTTGAAATTTTCATGAAAACATATAACGGTAATTCCATAGAAGTGGTATATGTTACCAAAAAGTAAGATTTGGTACCAAGGTATACCATGGTTCCGAAAATTTGTAAAGCGATTTACTGCAGGGCAGTCGCGCTATTTTCAAACGTTTCAATTTAGGTTCATATTTGATTCAGTTATGTTTCAACTATGGTTCAGCTCCACTGCGGTTTAACAAATTTTGGTATCGTGCTAACAATCGACCCATGTTCCAACCGTAACTAAACCTTAGACGTAACTCAAACGCAACTAAACGTGACAGACATTGCAGCTGACCAATCAGCGCCCTTCTAATTCAATTTTGATTCGCTTAGATATGAACGCGACAAAGCCGACGCGCTGAATTGTCAATAGACATATCGTTTGGTGTTTATACAATACGAATGTAATAAAATGAAATGAAAAGTTAATATTGTAGTTGCGAATGGAAATGTTAAAATTAATTTCATATAATGTGTTACTTTATTTTACGTTCGCCATAGGTGTAGTGAAAAGTGACTCATAATAATAATATGTTTTTGTAACATTAAATAGAATTTCGATGGATATGTCAAAGACTAAAAATTAAAACACTTCTTATTAAATTCAAAAAGTAATATTCAACCCATAATATCGTAGGAATATGGTATAATTATTTATTATATTAATTGTTTTATTAGCAATTATACTTTCATCAATTTAACACACCAAAACACTAAACGTTTGAGTTGCGTGCGAGCTAAAGTAGCTTCGGACTAACTTTTCGTTTGACAGTGTCTGAGTTGCGTTTGAGTTCCAACAACGGTTCAGCTTCGTTCAACTGAGCTGTCAAAACAATAGCGCAATACGAAATACATTAAAAAGTCGAGTAACGTTTCAGTTTCGTTTGCGTTTCTCTTGAAATAACTTAGCGCGATTGCCTGGCTGCACGCCTAAGCCGCCAGCAGACTTGTGCCGATGCGACACGCCAACACGTGTCCTGTACTGTAAGTGAAGCCAACAACCTAGCTCATCGACAAAATGTTGTCAACAAATGTCGGCGGCGTCGGTGTCTAAGATGTGTAGCGCGTCTTAGAACTGATAAATCGCAACAGCATATTTATCTTGAATAATGTTGGGTTGATGAATGAAGCTATAGTAACTATGACGATGATGATTATTTAATATAATTTAAGTAGTAGCGTAATTATGCTTTCAATTCTTAAAACAACGCTGAAATTTCCAAATGTGAATCGTTAAAGAACAAGAAATTACTTTTATTTTATGGTTCCCTAGGTGCTAATTAACTATTAGCACCTTGGGAACCATGTTAGGTATATCTTGATACAAAATATTACTTTTTGGTGTCAAATGATTAGTATACTTATCATAAAACCTAAATTATATTAATATATTTCCCCATAAATATTGAGGTGTTAATAGGGTCATAATGATTATTTGTGTTGTAGAGTGTGATGGCAGTGGTGATGATGATGAAAATAATTTATATTGCAGTAGCATATGCTTTCAGTTCTTAAAACAATGTCGAAAATCCCGACAAGTGAAAATCGAAGCCGAACATAAAACCTTCTCGTTTTTGGAAGTCGGTTAATTACAATACAAGTTTAACTGCAATAAAAGTTGAACCCCCAAAGATTACGCGGAACATTTTTCTGTTGCTTCCCTTTCTTAAGCCTGGTCCGAGTGAGTAATGGACACTCGTTAATAACTTGAAGCTTTTTAGGGTTCCGTGACCAAATCGTGGCAAAAACTGTTGATCTTAGAAAACAACATGTTCTCAAAATATTTGTAATTTTGTTTTAGGAGAATTTTTGATTCCGAAGAACGACATCGTAGGCAAAAGTTAATTTACAATAATGATATCAATCCGCCGTTTGTGTGTCGACTTTTTTAAAAAAAATTACCAGTTGTAAAATAGGTAGTCCCATAAAATAGAAAAAGCAAAAAAGTTAGAGTTACTACTTTTACTTTGTGACGAGTGTATTACTCTTCAAAAGGGACTCTTACACATCCTAAAGTACTATCACTATCTTTTAATCTTGCACACACCATAAACACATATAGTTAATATAATTTTTAAGTATTCTTATAATAATTTGTTCTGATTTTTTAAGAGAAAATTAATTTGAAATGCTACGGAATCAAATCATTGACGATGCTGTTATAACTTGGTCGATTTTTCCGTATATTTTATTTCCCATCTCCACTAAGTTGCGGTCAAAATGAAAAAGATAATGCTGATTTATACTGAACATTTTATGAACAAAGTGATATGCCTGTGTGGAACTACTACACGTATTTGACTGCGCGTAACTCTTCTGATGTTGCGAGTGTGATGAGCGACGGTAGTTGCTCCCCATCAGGAAATCCGTTTGTTCACTATTTTTGTTTAAAAAAATCAATTGACATACTGGGATCAAACTTTGTTTTAGCTGCCATGTATATCATAAAAGTTAAACATGAAAGTTACTTTTTATAGTGCTGAAGTAAGTGCGATACTCAGTGAAAGAACTCACAAAATGCCAGACCCCCAACAAAAGAGGACACCAGCTTAGAAATATTTATTACATTATTTAAACTTTATTTAACATTAATTATTAACATGACGATTTTTACAACGAGGCCATCAATTTTCGACAGACCACTGAATGGTTACTCAGGCAAAAAATAGGCTAAGCTCTTTGCTCTTTTAGTCTTAAAAACACTCTGACGCAGCATCGTGTACAAAATTTTCAGAAAATCTATAAAGCTAAATATTATCTACTATTTTTTGTTACTTCCACCACAAAAGTCGAACCCACAATCCCGGTATCTAGAGCCAGTTTTAAGCCTTCAAAATATCATAGAATGATTGCTAAGAGCTAAGGTTCAAGATTATAAAGATTATAGTATTGCTAGCTTCTATTTGTGGCTTTGCTTGCGTGGAATTCGAAAATCAAACCTTAAAATACGAATATTTTAGCAACTTGATGTATTTTCAAGACCAAAATTAGCCTATATTACTCTGAATTGCCGTTCAACTAGTTGAATTTCATCACAGATCTAGATCTGTGATGAAATTCAAATCGATTAATTGCATTTTTACGACATAAAAGGGGAAAATAAACAAATAAGCTTTACCGTTCATAATATTGGGTATTGATTCAGATATCCTTCGAAGTAACTATCAACTTAAAGTGTCACTTAAATGCCACTTAAATGTTCCCCAGCTGGGAGAACATTATTCTTCAGGGGCATTAGCAGTTTCATTAAAGAGCGTTAATTAATTTATCTAGGACGGAAAATACTCTTATATAGCAGTAATAGTGCTTACATTTAACTTAAATACAAAGCAAGATAGAACACTCAAAATAGGATATTTTTTTCATGATAACTAAGAGGGACTTAGGGTTATTGGAAAGCAGGATGAACATTTTTTTTCATAAATTACTTGCTGATCCGGCGAACTTCGTACCGCCTAGCAGTCAATGATCTTCTTGCACTTCGAAAATTATATATTCATCTGTACGATAAGCTCGACGATTAAAATTAAATAGACACATTTGTTAACCTGTAGAAAAAATCTTAGATATTATTTTCGGAAATAAATAATTACATAATATATTAATAATTTACACAAATTAATGTCTAAAACAAACAAATATAACAGTACAATTCTACTGTAAGGAGTGAGGATACAAAATGACAAAAATCAAGCCTAAGCGCCCTATTTACCTCTATCAAATAAAGTTGATAGACTCTCTGAGTCTATTTACAACTTTGACAGATGTTGTATGGAAAATCAGTCAAAAAGTTGTGGATGGCCTAACAGAAATTTTATCTGTAAGCGGTGAAACAGGTCCTTAATATGACTGATATTTATTATGCCTACACTTAAATGTTAAGTTTTAAGTGACCTTTTGTTAATTTGAAACCAACAGATATTTGTTTTATTTATTTATTATGTTTTAATGTAATTATATAAATTTAATATGGATGTGTAAATAAATAAATTGATTTTACAAATGTAAACAACAACATGATTTAATATGGCGTGATTAAAAACCGTTTATTATTTTATCCTGCTCGAAAAATGAATCCATAATTTACACGAAACGGTGATTAAAGGAAACATTTCCCGCTTTAAAATAGACGCTTAATTACATTTAAGAAAGATAATTGAATATAAAATAAAAAAATGATTAAAAACACCTCTTTATAGCCAGCAAACGTACAATTCAGTTTTCGTACGATTTCCTAATGAGAAATTCCGCATACGGATACACAAACGTATTAATCAGTAGGTAATAAATAGCTAATTTAGCTGAATCACACGTTCACTTTTTCTCCGTAGGGAACGAATTCCGCATTTAATACATTCAGGTGTCCGAATGCGGGAACCACATTCGGAAACCGATTACGGAAAACGTACGTTTGGGGCCGGCCTTAAGATCGTTTAAAATGACATTCGGAAATAGAATTCAAAGTGACTTATTAGTGTTCACAGTTCACAGCCTAGTGAATAATTACTTTCTGGCCTGAGGATTTGTAGAGGGGATAATGGATTGTGGCGACCCGAGGGACTGTCACTACCCCGCAAAATATTCCGTGACATTATCCGGGTATTTGTTGTTTCTACTAATGCCGTGACCTTTAAGGGCTACGATGTCTAGTCGAACACAGCGTGGCTTTTGACTCGGAGGTTGTGGGTTCGAATGCCGCGTTGGAAACATATAATTCCCGAGTTCGGTTGGGACGAAAAGCAGGGTGATCAGCTGAATGTCTGACAAGTAATTCATTTGTCGGATGGGCATCTGAAAAATCATATGCCTGGTGATGGTCGTCCGGAGGGGTTATGAGAGCAGACAAAGAGAGCTTGAGAGACTACCGCTGCAAAACAACCCTGGTTTGAATAAAACTAGCCTGCGTCACCGAAAACGGTGTGCAAGTTATATTTTTTAAGCTGTGCTACTTCATCGGAATGCCAAATGGCTGCGGAACCAGTCACGCCACTATAGTTCTAGTAACTACTATAGCTCCGTTATAGCTATTGAATAATCAAATGATCAGCCCCCCTAGACAAGTGGTAAGCGATTAATGTTTACGATAATCGTTTCGCTTGTTTTGTATGGGATTGACATATTCGAACTTGACTAGATCACGTGACTTTTTCCTCGTCTATGTCAATCCAATACACGCCAAGCGATTATCGTAAGTGATACTCGCTTGACATTTGTCTAGGGGGATGTGCCTCCGCGGAGTCTATAAGCTACGAAATTAGATAACAGAAATCAAAGATACAGCTTGTGGCAAACAGCTCAAGCCGTAAGAAACGAAGGAACAGTAAAACAGTATTTTTTGCTCCTTAACGTACTCCCTAACTTGCATATTAACTTCTTCATTAATAAAAATATTTAAGCAATGTTTGACTAATCAAGGTTCGCTGCCTCTTTCTAGAATATTGAAAACGTCACATGACAGAAGGGGACAGCCAACCTTGATTAGTTAAACATTGCTTAAATATTTTTATAAATAAAGGAGGAATTAATTATGATAATTAATTTATAAAGAATATTCTACGCAATCAGACCTTACACTTATTTAGACACAAAGGAATTAAATTAAATTACGATAAGAAATGTGGAATGTTTATTATTATAAAGTTAATATCGCAAGTGATTGCGGTAGCGCTGGTATTGTGCTGGAATTATGTTAGAGATTTCTCCTAATATTAGTGCAACCTAATATTAGTACAAATATTAATACTAAAGACAGGTTTGAACACTAAAACACTGGTATTTAAACATTGCTCTTTAGTGTTGTACTATTTTCTCGGCGATTCAATGATATGAGCATCCTATTTTCTAGAATTTCATTCAAAATTCTCTCAATTCATTACAAAAATGGTCTAACAAATATGTCTTCAAATTTTCTAAATGTAAAACAGAGTTTATAATTTTTTCTAGACAAAATAACCCTTTCAATAACATAACACTAGAACTTGCTAGAACTTACTGTACGTTATAACAAATATATAGATTATGTTTCATTATATCTCATCAAAAGCATTATGTAAAAAAACAGGGCAATTCTTAATTGATCTGCTTGTTTAAAATCTAGACAAAGGTGTGCCAAGTCGAAGGTTCCTTACTGCGATTTGTTTATTATAAAAGTAAATGTTATATTCAACTGGCCTTTGACCGTACTTTATTCGTTAGCACTTACAAGTCAACGGCCAAGCCAAGGTAGGACTGCCGTGTTATCACATTTTAAATTTTTATATGAAATATTTCTTTATTCAGATAAATTTTTTATTTCCGTTTTGGAAATTTAATTTATCCTTCGTTAAATTTACATCTAAAGTTCCACATCTTTACTCATAGATTGTATGTATGGTATTGTACAATATTGTTAACATTTTACAAACTAAAGCACAAACCTACAGGTCTTATAGATTTTTCCTTAAAATGAACCACAGCTAATAAGTATCACTAATGTTCCACATTTTTCATAACTTTGTAAACAGTGATGGAAAATGATACTGAACTGATCGATAAAAGTATATTAAGGAGCGCTTCGAAACTCACATTCAACAAAACGCAATGCGGGAAAAAGCAATTGTCGTGAAAAGAAAAGTTTACGGATTACAGGCACACTTAAATTGAAAACGAGCCGACGCGACGGAGGGCGTTAAATTAAGCTATTAAACAGTAAAACCTTTTCATGTAGAGGACGTTACAGACTCGTGAGTGAGGAAGAAGTATGGGCACCTACACGATTTGAGTGTAGCGTTTTGGAGTTCTTCCTGCGAATTAAATTATCACCAGAAATTTGTTTCCAATTCGATACTTTAATACATTGTAAATGCGAAAGTGTGTCTGTATGTCTTTTTTTAATGATATTAGGGGGCAAGTGAGCCTCATAAAGACCGGCAACGCACTTACGGCTCTTCCGATGTCAGGAGCGTCTGGTAGTTGCTTTCAATCAGGGAACTCGTCCTGATGAACTCCACTCTTGTGGTAATTCTTTGACATTGGATGTACGGAAAACGAATTTTTCTTTTAGGTAAGATGATGTTCTAGGGTCATGGAGCAGTGAATATAGAAACGACAGTACTCGATAATTTCGTCTCAAGCATATTGGTTACCAAGAGAGTTTAATACGATATTCCGACACATGATCATACTTTTTAAAGCTGAAAACAAAACGGATAGCTATATTTTGCGAGCGCCTGCAAAATATAGCTATCCCTTTTGTTTTCAGCTTAAAAAGCTTATTAAGTTTGTCTTCAGTGAGGTCAACAAAGCAAGTATCAGCATAATCCAGTATCGGCAAAAATAGGGATTCAGCAAGTAGGATTTTGGTCTTTCTCTCTTAATTGGAAGTAAATTCTTCAACCTTTCCAGAGAGTGCTATACCGCGTGTACTTTCTTGCTAACTGCTGTTATGTGTTCTGAGCAAGTTAAATGTTCTTCCATATAAACTCCGAGGTTCTTCACGTTTTTCGAAAACAGTACAATTGTACCAGAAACGAGGTAAAGGAGGAATATTAACCCAATCAACCCTTGAAACTAATCCTGAATAGCCTATAATAATGGCCCGAGTTTTTTTAGGATTAATGGAGATGCCATTACTCCTACTCCACTCAACAATAACATTAAGGTCATTGTTAATTTCGCCAATTTCTCGTTTAAGATCTTCCAAAGTTGTGCGAGCATAGATCTGTAAATCATCTGCAAACAAGTGAAAGAGGGATGAAATAGTTTCACAAATTGTGTTTATAAATAGTGCAAAAAGGAGAGGAGATAATACGCCACCCTGCGGGACACCGACAGTGTTGTTTGACCACGACGAGAACTCATCATTCACACGAACACTGCAAGCCAACCAAATCTAACAAAACCAATATAGTTAACAACCGATTGTCCATAGCACAGCGTATATCATCGGTGATTTTCACTAAAACTGTAGTTGTGTTATGTCTAGGTCGAAATCCGGACTGAGAAAGTTAAAAGGTTATGTCTGTTAACATAAGAAGATAACATAAGCCTTCTCAAGAACCTTAGATAGGAATGGCAAAATTGAGATGAGTCGAAAATCTGCATGTGAATTAGGTTTGCTAGACTTTGGCAGAGGTATTACTTGTGCACATTTCCAAACTTTCGGGATCTTACCATTACAAAGCGAAAAATTATAAATGTGGACAAGTATTGGGGCAATTGCATCAATTACTAATGCTATCATTTTGCGGTTTAAATTGTCTTCACCAACAGTATTTGATGATATTGACAGCAAATTTATTTTAATATCACCTACAGTAAGCTGGCTAAAACGAAATGGAGGAAAATCAAGTGTCGACACGGATGAAAGTTGGTTAAGTGTTTGTAATTTGGAAGAGGGATCATAAATTGAACTATTAATTGAGGAAAAATATGAATTTTACTGATTTTTATCAAAAGGAATCTGTGAAGGGGAGGAATTGGAAATTTTTTCAAAATTTTCCAGGTCTGAGAAGTGTCACAATTTTGGACAGAGGAGTAGATAAAACGTCTTTGAGCATCTCTGACCATTGTGTTGCAGCGATTTCTTAGTCTAATATAGTTCTCCCGATACTCGGTTGCTTTATATTTTGGTTTTCTTATATTTTGCCTTAGCTCTGTGTTTTTTAGTAATAATTACTTTGATTTCATCGGTGACTAAGGTGCAGCATAGGAGCATGCTTATCGAATAGTTGCAGTATCAATTTGTTAAAAACCTCTACTTTTTTGTCAATATCATCAGTTTCAATCACTTCAGACCAATCGATGTTACGTGCATCATGAAGCAGTTTCTCGTTATCGATTACATTAAAATTTCGCTTGAGTTTAATAGTTGGCTTTTGTTTTGGTGGACGCAAGCTGTATGATAGATAAATAATGTCGTGGTATGAGAAGATATCTGCTAAACATTGGCCTCCTTTAACAACAAAACTCTCGAAGTAGATACCACCATCAGATCTAATAAGGTTGGGTGCAACCAGGTACACAGTGGGTTGTCTGTAGGGAAATCATGATTAGTTTGAATCTATCAAGGATAGATTCAAGCTTTCTTGCCCTATTATCACCTTTAAGTACACATATATTAAAATAAGCCAATATTATATTATGCAAGTAAGTAGAAATATGAGTTTCCAGTAATTGTTGAGAAATATTCAATATGTAGTGAGGGACAGTAAATTAATACTCCCAATAAAAATTTTATCCTAGATAATACTTATAGAGGTGACCTCTATAAGTTTATACTCCAGGTCATCAGAGGGATGGCTAGATATATAAGTAGAGCTATTATAGTTATGTATAGAAGCAAACACGGTTTGAAGAGATATAACACATTACAATCTATGGTGCAATCCCAATTCCAACAACAATCATAAGCAAAGAAACAAACTAATAATGGGACATGATGTCAAGCAACAATTTTCAGCAATACAAAGCGAAAAGAAAATAAATACAATACAAAAATATTTTCGTATACGGCATTTGAGATACTGTCTCAAACAAATAAATAAGATACGTCATTATAGGCCCTCTCGGTAGGCTTCACGAACGGTCAACAATTACTCATCTATCAATACGATACCGAAGAATCATTCAATCAATGTGAAAGAAGCCGAGAAATGGAGCCTGTCTAGATTGTGATCAATTCGACGGATAAAAAAGTTACTTCATTGTTTTAGGCCAAACGTGCGATTACGCCAATATTATATTCAACAAGATTTTGCCTGCGGCGTCGCTCGCACGGATTTGTAATTTGATAAATGACATTTTTTTTAATAAATAATTAATGTTTCTCCTAGACCAAAACCAGTTTATGTTATTCTCCATCCTCTCAATCAAGTCTGCAAAAAATCATGTTGATTGGTTGCTTTGTTACAGCGTAAAGGAATGACAAACAAACTAGTATGCGGAAATAATAAAATGAGAAAAATATATTATAATAATTGGTGTGGGGAGCCATACTTCGGCACAAACGGGGCCGGCACGACCGGAGAAACATCACGGCTTCACAGATAATCGACGTGTAACAGCATAACTTGTGTTGTGTTTCATTGATTAGTTTACCGGAGGCCCAACTTCCTAGACCTTATTTTGTATCCCTATTCTCATTTTCTATTCCCTTAGCCTAAACAATTTTCCAACAAGGCCGACGTGCACTTGCAGCTCTTCTGACGTTACAAGTGTCCATTGGCGACGGCAGTTGCATTGCATCACTGCTCGTTTTGCCCCTGAATCAATAAAAAAATATATAATAATTTTAAACAGTTATTAAGGTCATAAATAACAATAACAATAACAATAACATAAATTATTAAATAAATAAATAAATAAGGTCCAAAATCCCAGACCCTCAAGACCTATGTTGTAGCAAAACTGTATTTTTTTATGTATTATACATTAAAAAAAAACTTATAACGCTCAAATTATTATTTTAATTGATATTTTGATGCTCAAATTTTTTAATCAAGGTAATGGCAGAAAACGAATAGTTGTTATCATTGTATCCGATTCGCATTTTTATTAAAATTAAAACAGAGTTCTACGTTATTCGGGACGAATATGTCAATTACATGTAAATGTATAGTACTTATATGTCAGCTGGGCTTGACATAACGCGACCAATTTACTCTAAATCCATAATCTGGCAATGTATCAGCTGCCCTGATTGTATACAAGTCATATTATGTACACAATTAACACAAAATAGGGATAGTTCTCCTGAGGGATTTATTTGTCACCGTCGAATTGTTGGTGATGACCAACTAATAATATTGATTGTTGCATCTAAAATGGTTGTAGTGTAATTTTTAACCGACTTTCAAAAAACGAGGAGGTTATATGTTCGGCTGTGGATATTTTTTTTTTTTTTTTTATTTTTTTTTTTTTTATGTATGTTCGCGCATAGCTCCACCGTTTGTGAACCGATTTTCAAAATTTTTTCTTTGTTGTATA
>JAOTAV010024869.1:0-21800 GCA_026546445.1 Cyclargus thomasi
CCTTCGGACCGCATGGGCCGGCTCGCCCGTAGTAATGGTATCCCCCCGGGCGCGCCGGCCCTTTCGTCTCACAGAAAACTGTCGTGTAACGGCGTTGTGCTGTGTTTCGTTCAGTGAGTGAGTTTACCGGTGGCCCAACTTCCCTTATCCCTATTCCATCATAAAGTACAGTTGTACTGCGAACAATTGTGTGCTATGCTTGCGCGATGATCGTGTCGAATAACGATCAACGAACATCGCCAATTATATAAATAATGCATAACGTTTGTGCGCGGCTTGGTTTAAGTCTGATGATCACTTTCGATTCTTGTCACAATTATATTAATCCTCTTGAGGGTCTTGTTTACCTTATAACTTACTTATACATTCAAATATAACCACTGCTCGATATCTTCGAACGAGGACAAAGGATTTCATAATAGTTCATATCTTTGAGGTATGGAATCCATAAAATTTTGTATAAAGTCGTCTCATAACGTCCATCTTCCTTGGATGAATTTACGGAATGTCTCTGCAGCAGGAAAAATTTAATCTTCTTTAGCCGAAGAAAAGCGATTCATTTCAGCGGCTTCGCAGGCCCAGCGAGTATTATCACTTGTCAATAATCTAGGCACTGCAGCCTTCATTTTTAATAAAATATCAGCTACCTCATTTCTCTTTAAAGCGAATTGCCGATATAGATTACGGTTTTATTGCACGACCATTATTAAATTTCCTTGTTTTCTCCTACTTTTTCGCCAAACGCATTGTGACGCATACATCTTCTAAATTACTAATCTAATGACCTTTAAATATGTCACTCTAGGCTCTTACTCCCTTAATTATAAAAATATTTAAATAGTGTTTAACTAATCAAAGTTGGCTGTCTCTTTTTTGTCGTAGGACGTTTTCAATTTTTCAGTAAAAAGACCGCGATAAAATATTTTTATGGGATCTGGTGAAATTACTCAAATTTTGAATCTTAAAAACTGTGGACACCCTTAATAACAATAATAAAGCATCATTTATTCCTTAATAAAATTCATTTTTTACAATATCGATTGCATAAAATACTTTTTTAACAACATCGATTGCAATTTAAAATTTCATTATTTATAACAATTTAATTTTCAATTAATACAATCAATGAAGTTCAAAATTTAACTTGCACCCCTAACATTTTTTTTTCCTTTTCATTTTATAAGTTGTTATAACTTTTGGGTACAGTTGAAAAGGACCACGTTGTTTACTTAAGAAATCCAATTCTCGTTATATTTAAGCTGTGTGAATCATTCGCGAGCTTTATTGTTTATAACAGCTAACAGCATAACAAACACAGCTAATTTCATACAGAGCAAGCTATGATCCAAAAAGCGTTTTTTTTTAAGTGAACGTAAACAAAACCGTGTACCAACTACTCGGAATCCTTGAGGAACAGAGCCTATTGAATTAACATAAAGAGCGGGGTGAGTAGAGCAATATTTGCGTTGACAAGTGCCAACGAGCGCCATTGAAACTCGATCTGGGCTTGACGCGTGTGCTTAATTAGTTTTTTCTCAATAAAATTTGCCGTGGTTATGATTTCGAAACTTTGAGTGAATTGAAAAAAGGAGGAGGCTATAATATGTTCATTATTCGTCTGTAAATGTGTTATTATGCTATTTAAATTTTAATTGTCATTACTTAAGATGAGACAAAGTTTCTTCTTGCAAATTTGCTTGCTTCAAATGCGCTTCGTTTGTTCGGAAACTAGCTATGATGCCATTTTTATGTTCAAGCTTTCTTAGATATTTAAGATGGAAATCACTTGAGCCATTTAAAAGTTGTACCGATGAAAAATCTAAAAATGTTGTAGATGCGGCTTTTCTACTATAAAAATACCAGTAAGAAATGGATGGTAACTCAGCTGTGAAATCTTATTATAGGTTCCGTCTTCCACTTTCCTGGCGTTTCCCATTGAAAGTGAACTTCCTGATGAGTGTTTCCTCCGACGAAGCCTACTCTATTCCCTTTGTGCGATTGAAATTATTTTTTAAAACGACCTCTAAATAAAGAAGATGGTACTGAGGATTTAGGTATTTTTTAATAAATACGAAAAATGCGATGCAAGTAACAAACATTTTTCCGTAGATTTTAAGAGCAGTGTGCGAGTTTTTTTACATTCGACCGCGCGTACAAAGATTTTATATGGGATTTGTACATATTACCGTTAGCATAACTAGGTGGCGCTGTACATATCCCATATAAATCTTTGTAAACGCGAAACGTCTTCACGGTCGAATGTGAATAGAAAAACTCGCACTCGGTACTATGACAGAAACGACTAAAACATCGTAAACGAAAAAAACGTCTTTTAGATTTTTTTTCCATTAACTCGGAAATTTATTTTTGCGAGATCAGCTTTTTTCTTATACAGTGTTGTAACAAAAACTAAAAGTCTTGAATATCTTGAAACAAATTACCATTTTACTTTTTCGGACTTTACCTTTAAGTTAACTTTGTAATTCTTTACGGCCTTGAGGGAGAACTAGCACTCACCAGCTCTCAAAGGTCGTTATAAACTTTGCTTTTTATCAAAGAGGGTACTTTATAATCTCATTCAACAAGTTATAGCTCATTATCAACTTCACCATGTGTGATTAGCCATTTTATATCAAAGACATTTTTATGAACATAAAAAATATTATATCCTTACACTCAACATTGATTGCAACTTCACTCTTTATTTCGTTGTTTTTACCACGTGGAAACAGTATTTTTCGGGATAAAAACTATGCCATGTCCTTCCCCAGATAAGAATCAAATTAATAATATTATCTATGGTCGCTACACACCACCTCAGTATGACCCCGTGGTAACCCGAGGGACTTGTGTTACAGGTACCAGACCACGGAAATATATTAAATACATTTTAATTATACACATACTAGCGACCTACCCCGGTTTGGCACTGATGGATTTATTTTTTAAGCTCTCTAAAAATATGTTGTAGCGTTCATCATTCATTTTAATACAAAATGATTTTACAAAATTTTAATCTAAGACCAAGAAACATTGAAAATCTTTTTGTTCCGTCGGCGGAATTCGAACGTGCGACCCCGGCTTAAGCTACCAACGCGTTTACCAACGGAGCTACAGTACCTCTGTAGCTCAGTTGGTAAACGCGTCGGGCTACTTATCTGCATCGATTCAGAACTAACCAGATAACGACCACATTACCCCCTGGCACATCAAAAACCATCCTAAATTCTTCAGTGGGGCATCTATTACATTTGGCAAAATATCCACAACCGAACATATAACCTCCTCGTTTTTGGAAGTCGGTTAATAAAGATACTAATCTTTTCGCCGAAGAAAATATTTTCACCGTTCAGTCGAGTGAAGAATTGGGATGATTCTCCTTTAGTCGTCGAACGAGTCGCCTAATGAAATCTCGTGCCCCTCACAAAAGTAAGAGTGTCATAATGATGTCATCTCTGGCACGTAAGTAGGGCTAATGAGAATGTCTCTCGGCCCCTTCCGGTACGGTTCCGGTCCGGATCCGACCCTGGTCCGAAATGTTGCCGTATTATGTATAATACTAGATTTAGTCCGCGACTCCGTTCGCGTGGTAACAAAAATGAGAATCGTTTTTTTCTATAACTTAATTTAATGCTTATCATACCTAGTGACCTCTTAACAGAACCCGCAATGAACTTGTGCGCCGTTGTGCTGTATGCCAGGTATGACAGAGATGACGCTGTATGAGCAAAATGATTTTCCCTGTTTTCCTGCATTTCTCCTAAAATTTTTCCGGAATTTTCTTTGGTATAAACCTCACGGAGCCCGATACCTTTCTGATGATTGTAAAATTGTCAAATTCGGTTCGTGCGTCCTGTAGTTACTTCGTCAGGAAGGCACACCCGACTTATTTTTTATATAATATATGAATATTCCTGCTAACAACACTTATTTGGAAAAAGACGGCCATAAACCTCTTCATAATCGGCGAATACGACGATTGTGTACAGGGCATACTTGTCTACATTCGCCTTTGATCGGCGAGTTGATAATGTACTAGGACCGATTACGTGGACGCTCGCACAATGATCGTGCGGAATAACGAACGCCGAACATCGGCGATTATGTAGAGGCTGCATTAGACAGAATAACAGCTATAGTGAATTCGCTCAAAATTGCCGGTATGTTTCATTAACCCTCTGTTGTAAACAAAGTGTTGTGTGGTCACTTTGTTGTTGACATAACGTATAATAGATTTACAGATACTTTAAAACATTACCTCTATATAGTAAATTGAAGACATGAGTGGAAGAAATACTCATACTAAAAATACTCATTTTTTGTCATACAATTTTGATAAATCTTGTAATTAATCTTTTTTATCACCTAGTTTGTCTATCTAAATTTAAATTTTTTTTCGTTGTTCCGGTCCTAAAGCGTTCATTTACGCAAAAATCGGCCAGTTTTTAAAATGTTAGTTACTAACTTCTTCCACTTATGTCTTCAATTGTGAAAGGATGTTTGTCTACCTGTTACCTTTTACGACTGACTTTGCTAAAATTCGAGCATCATCTATTTATGGTAAAATTACCAGATAAAAATGTATAGAAATTGTAGGTATTATTATAAGTTACTTTTTTATGCTATTGACCTTACTTTAACCTTATAGAGCGAAACAATTTTTAATTGCCCCTTTATAATTTATTTCCTAATTCGAATTGTTGATTTCCGTAATTCAAACAAAGAAAATTTAAATATAGCATGAAGGTTTTAATTTTTATCGCCTTTATTATTGTTATATAATTTTTTTAAATTGTAATTGAAGGAAGAACAACTTAATTACTTATTGTTATATGTAACACAAGCAAAAGTAATAAATTAATACGAGTATCAGATTAATTCTAAATATTTGGTATTCGAACTATTTTATGTAGAGTCTTTAAACGCGTTTAATTATAGTACACAATAAATATTGCCTTCTTAAGTAATTTTATCAAAAATTACCGTAAACAGCCAATTTAAATTTTTAATTAAAAACAATAATTGAGGAAAAAGCAATTAACTAACATTTAAAAAATCTGCCGGATTTTCGCGTAAATGGACGCTTTAGGTCTAGAAATGATTTCAATTATAATAATGTGGGTTTTATGTATACCTACATACACTAGCTAAATAATGAAATAGATATTTTACAAGGTTTGTTGCAATTTTATAGGAAAAAAAGTAGTATTTTCGCGAAAGTTATAAAAGCTTCTTCCACTTGTGTATTCAATTCTTAATGGTGCTCATAATGACCACCAAAACTTTAACCGATAAAAGACATAAATAAATTAGTATTAATTTAATAGTCAATAGTGTATTAAGCACTGTCAAGATCCAAATATAACAGAAGTTCATAAACGTTACCTTACCGCTACCGAAATTGTCTACCAAAAGTCTTTTAGGACACTAGTTGTATTTCTAAGTTTTGTCACGTCCTAAGCCGAAATTTAGGCCTAAAATTTATTTCGTTTTTCAATGCCCTAAACAGAATCATAATTATTTTCCGAAGGATCGGTATGGAATAAAAATAAGCTTCCTTTGATGTTTGGACTTTATTTTCTCTTTTAATTTATAAAGTAGTTGGATTTTGAGCTCCAACTTGAAGGAAGGTAACTTTTCAAGTTAGCTCATTTTTTAATACTTTGTTATTCAACGGTTTTGGTTATGCTACTCGCGGGGGTGGCTGTAAAAGTTTTTTAATAAGGTAAAGTTATATGTGGCTTTAATTCTTTTTTTAAAATAATGATTTAATGAAAAGAAAAGTTCGAACTTTTTAAATAGGAAAATCAATATAACACTTATCAAACTAAAGTAAAAATAAACAAACACGAGGTATGTTATTAGTTTATTTTTACGACGAGGTTAAAAAAATGGCTTATTATAACACGGACGCAAAAATAAAGAATTAAGATGAGACGGCTCAAAATTTCGTGATCCATAAAAGTTATCGCCAAAGATCGACTAAACTTCGCCAAATTACGTTCGAGAAAGATGACATTCCCAAAGTTTCTGTCAGTTAAAGAGTTCTATTGGGAGTCACGTAATAATTACAGCTTTGATCATCGAAAAACTTTCAGGGAATCGTATTGCAATTATAGTTTTTTGCGGATAAGGCGACTTTTGTTTCCAATTATAACTTTCGAAGCTTTCAATCCATTATTTCGAGTGCCTTTTTTTTTTGAATTTTTTGTTTTATTTTCCAATGGAAATTTAAAAATATATTTTTTTGTTATTTATTTTATTTTGATGTAGTAACAAAATATTTTAAAGCCATTTAAATTATGCTTTGTCCATTTAAACATACATTTAAACACTTGCACTTTAACTGTAAAATGAGGTCATTTTATACCCCATGTAATGAACGCCTGATTCTCAACGAATAACCGTGCAGCATCAAATCTTACTAATTGGGCCTTTTGTTAGTCAACAACTCGCGTGTGGGGTATTAATATTTCATACACATGGGGTCTTTTAGGTCCCCAATCGTTATTTCGCTTTCGGCTTTATTGAAGCACATTCAAGGTTTTTAATTAATTATTATTGAGGCTTCTAGTCAATACTTAAAATAAAGGCTCTCTCTTGACTTCATTAAGTATACAGAGCGTAAAAAAGTGATAATATTATAAAAAGCGTATTTAAGGTGGCTCTATGTAGAGTTGTAGCAGCACTGAAAGACTTTCTTTTTTACTTTCATATGGGAATGATAATGACCTATACAAATCCCAATATCTATTTTTTTTTTCAAAGTCAAAGTCAAATCCATTTTTGAGACTATTGACTTTTTCAGTAAAGACTCTGTTCTATTACATTCTGTATAAAGTATCCAAGCTTAAAATTGTATAACTAATTAGTTCAAATGTTAAATCATACAATAATATAATATAATACCATCACAAAACCCAGGATTAGTATTAGCACATAAAAACTTTTGTTCCCCACCTTCGTAATACTGAGGCATTGTTAAAAATTAAAACCGTATTCTCGTGAGGATTTTCAAAGCAATTTAATTGAGAGAAAAATGAGATTAGAAACGACCGGGCTTAATACTGCAAACGGCTACGGAGCGCTTAGCCAGGCTTAAAAATATTACCATTAGAATTCAAGGATCAAAAATCTTGGATATTATATCCCATATTACTCATAAAGAATATGAAGAGTAACAAAATACAAAAGAAATCCTACTGATTTTATAAGTGCGAAAGATTTCATCATTATTTGTTACTCCTTATTATATACGCTGATCAAATTTTGTGCGCATATATAAGGTAAGTTAGATTAATATCGTCTATATGTGCTATACAGTTTTAATTCCCAAAAAACGTACGGTTCCCGCGCGAAGTCATACTGATTCGTTATGTTTCTTATAAGTTGTGTCTAAATTACGTAACACGTTATATCAAAATAATTTAAAAACGTAAGTGGAAGACGTAGGTAGCTAACCTTTGAAATCTGCCGGTTTTTTTTGCGTAAAGCGCTTAAGAACCGGAAAAATTATTATAATTTAAAATTATTTTAAATTAAATCAAATTATTGTTATTTTGATGTACAGTTAGATACACCAGCTAGATCATTTGTCCAAAATGTCGGGGCAAAAATTAGGTCGATGGTTCTAAAAATGTTAGATATCCGCATCTTTCACTTATGTCTTAATTTATCATACATCAGAAGAAGATATCGAGGACAAGATATCTAATTCAGATGTTTCATTGGTACCGCAGACAAGATTTTATGTTTTGATCAAACGTGACGTGATGTAATTTGATATTCATAGGGCTTGATGACGTGTCAATAGAACCTCATCTTACAATTTCAATTTCGCATATTTTACGTTCGCGCGCGAGGAGAATTCGATAGTAATTCGGCCGCTAAGAACGAATATCTCACTTTCGTGCAATAGAAGAATATACATCATCATCATCAGCCTGTTTCCGTCCACTGCTGAGAGTAGGTCTCCCCCAATGAGCGCCAATCATCCCGATCTGATTGAGCATAAGCATTAAGCAGCTCTCATCCATCCGCTGTCAGCAATTTTCTTCAAAATCATCGATCCACCGTATTGCGGTACATTCTACTCTATGTAATCGTGCACTTGAACCGCTTTCGCGTCTGCAGACGAAGAAGAAGAATAATATACATACATACAGAGTGCAAAAAAGGAAGTCAAAATACTTAGGGTGTGTGTATGTACTTATACATAAAGTTTACTGTAAAAGTGGTAGTGCTGAAAGCGAAATTCGTTCGTTTGGATTCTTTCATACTCACTGTCGGGTAATATTGAAATAAAAACAGATGATGCAGTAAAGCGTGAAAGAATAAAAAAAATCCGTATAACCATTGTGCATCGCCTCGTCTCTTCCCGTTTCGTAAAATGTTCAGTTAATTTCTTCAATAAATATTCAATTTTACGTTCACGTTAATGGATACATTGTAGATCATTATACTGAACAATTGTTTAATTATTATTTTTAATTGTGACGACATTTTATGTCAACCTGAGGCTCTATGGCTTTTGTGCGGCTCCTTAATTTTCCGCCGCGCAGTTTAATACTAAAGATTTAACAGGCTTTTCTGGTTCTATAAGCTTTCAAAAGTTTTTCATTCATATTTAATATGAACAAACAAACAGCACGAATAATAAAAAACTGTTTTAAAATTGGTACCTTCTGAACTGTCATCTCATATATTTTCCTTTGCACTGGATATTTCTCTGTTGTATTTTCATTGGAAAAATATGAGTCCCTTTCCGGAATTAAAAATAATACAAACAATTAATAAAATGCGGTTCAATAACTTAGATGTGACGGAAACAACAGACACTCTTGTATTTATTAAAATTGATAATGGATATCTCAATTCGTTTATTTTCAAATCAACAATTTAAGAGTTCTTTGTAAAAGTGAATGTAATTTTCATTAAAAAATACTTATAATACTACCAGTTGCTTGAATGAAACCTCAAATATAAATTAACGAACTCCAACAGAATGTTGCGTCTTGAGTAATTTGAATTGGATTGTCGCTTTATTTGAAAGGGTTTTTAATTAACCCCTTATAAAAATGCTGTAACGATCCTTATTGAACTCGAGGAAAAATGTTGGCACGTGACTGTGAAAACAAGTTTTGTAAAATTTAGCTTTGTATGTTTCTGAGAAACAATAAGCTCCAAGCTAGCAAGTAACAAAAGTATGAGATAATACATTTGGGTATGTATGTGTGCCTTTTTTAGTTTACTGAGGAAGAAGCAGCGCTGAAAAAGACAAAAACAATTTTGTAAATTTGTATTGGCAATTCTCTCTAATTCAGGAACACACATACAGTCCATCATTTGATCGGTCTTTAAATTCATATAGTATTCTTTTTTTTTGCTTTTGCTTTTGCCCGTAGCTTTTGCCCGTAGCCTCGCTCCCGTGGAAATCAAAAACTATTAGTAGTAGTCTGTATTACTCTCCATCATTTCAACAAAATCAATGCCAAAAATCAAGTCGATTTGTTGTTTCGTCAGGTCATGAAGGGACAAACAAATAAACAAATTTTAACATTTACAATATTAGTATGGATGAAGGTCTTTAAAATGAGTTTGTACTATGGCCTTAAAGAAATCTGCCTTTAAAATATTAAGAAATTCGGTTGCAGGTAGTAAAGAGAGGCGCACAAACAAAACTTTTGTGTCCAAATATGACACAATCACGATCGCTTAACACAGAGAATTTTAAAACGTTTTCATAAAGGGGAAAACGAGCAGGCGACGCGCCTGAGGGCAAGTGATTAACAATGCCTCAACACCACACTATAATACAGTAGAACAGCTTTCAGGTCTCCCACACAATACTGCGAATTTGCCTCGCATCGCAAATAAAAATGACGTTACAATGCAATGTGAATTTGTAGTTTTATGAGGGATTACTTAAGATTGCAGATTATCCTTTTTCTGATCAGAAGATCAGAAAAAGACGCCGCGCCCGAACGTACTACGTTTATATGTTTAACATAAACCCTACATACTATCATTTTCTGCTAGGCATTATATTATATGAGCGTCATGAGCTATTGCAGCATCAATTGTTTTCTGATAAGAAATTCGGACTATGTGCGGCTGGACTAAACGGCCTTAATCGGCAAAACTAAATAAGGATGTTCAATTTCCCACACGTTAGTAGTAAAGCAATATAACATTCCTGTCTCTATGTTAAACTTGTTTGTTTTTTATGACACAGCTGAACGATTTTACTGTATAATATTTATACTCTGCCTCCAGCCGCTTGCCGCTCTTGTATGGAAAATGTTAAACGAATATTTTGAATAGACACACAAGAGTGATTGGCTGGTTTAAGACATTATAGAGTTATAACGTTAATAATTATTATTTAATATAATAATAATATTATCTTATTTTTCTATTTATTAAACTTTTAAGTTGATATATAACTGTTTTATTATATGTATATATTCTACATACATACAATAAAACAGTAAAATTGGAGAGTCTGTACATTTAATATTTTTACAAAATAATCAATGTAAGCTAAGGAACAGTAATAGAACACGTATATCGACAAAAAGAAAAGTTTTCTGTGTGTCTGTTTGCACGCGCTAATCTTAGAAACCACTGGACGGATTTAAATAAATCTTTTTTGTTGCTATTAGGTCGGGGCAACATACAGGATACTTTTTATCCTGGGAAAATGTACGGTTCCCGCGTGAAATACAAATTTTTGCGCAACGAAGTCGCGGGCACCAACTAGTTTAGTAATAAATTATTATTATTATAGTTAGATCTCAGAGTTTGGTAGAGTTTTTGACCAAAAGTATTTTACTTACGATTTACTTACTAACTTACTGAGCCCAATCAAATGTCCGATTTAATTTTCTCTACACAGGAATAGTAATTGTGAATATGAAAAAGCCCTTGAAAGGTAAAACCACAATATAACACTGAACTTTGAAAATGGCGCGAGACTTTCGCTCGCTGAATTGTAAAGTATACAATGGATCCACAAAGCTTATGTAAAAGCGCGGTGAAATTTAAACGAGCATTTTAAATAACCTCATTCTATGGCCCTCCTGTTCTTGAGTTTTCATTGTGAATTACGTACAAATAAAGTTCAGGAGCTAAATTGCGCTGCAGTTAGTTGAAAGGGAAATTTATTGGGGTTACTAAACGATTAGCGCTGCCTTGCCGTGCTTTGTTTATAAGGGCGACCTCGACAAATAACAATATATTTGTCTTCTAGATGATGCCCGCAATTCCGTTGTGCCAGAATCATTTTTCCGTGACAAAATATCATATGTCCCTTCTCCAGGACTAAAAGTATCTCCGTACCAAATTTCAGCAAAATGGTTTCAGCGGTTTGGATGTGAAGAGATAACAGACAGACAGACACACTTTCGCCTTTATAATATTAGTATGGATGATGGAGGTTACACACGCAGTCTGACATCAGTTCAGTCCATCAATTTGGTAAGGAATTATGGGAGAGAATGCTCTACTACCCGTCGATTGAGGGACTGTTAATTATTGCTATTTTCAGCTATCAATCTGTCATCTGTCTTAGACTGATGGACGAAACAGAAGCCAGATTGGACGTGTAACCTCCAAGTGCGAGTCGGACACGCCCATAAATCTTTAGACAATTGAGAGCCCGTTTCACCGCATACTGATAGTTTAGAAGTTTCTGTTAGGCTATCCACAACTTTTCCATATAACATCTGTCACAAGAAAATTGTGGTTAGACTATCTGTAAGCAGTGAAACAGGTCCTAAATCTAAAGACATAAACACATAAAACTGCGAGTTTCCTACGCCGGTTCTTCCCGCATAGCTAGTTCCGAACCGGTGATAGGTCAACATGTAGACATTCTGAAAATATTTGTTTTAAATTTACTCAGAAATAAATGATTTTTTTAGTATAAAAATTGACACGGACCCGATAGCCTATGAATATGAAATCCTAAAAACAAACTTCGAATTTTTTCCTAAATACAGTTTATTATGA
The DNA here is from genome assembly GCA_026546445.1 of Cyclargus thomasi. Lineage (NCBI taxonomy): Eukaryota > Metazoa > Arthropoda > Insecta > Lepidoptera > Lycaenidae > Cyclargus > Cyclargus thomasi. Next base: position 12,013 of record JAOTAV010024869.1, read on the forward strand.
GGCAATTAATTTAAGTAGATATTTGCCGAGTCGAGTTATGGTTATTTCCATAGTTTCGAATAGACCTCATAGTTACAAATTACTAAGTTATACATCAGCAAAACACGAACACAGAATCATAATCAAATGTTCTACTTAACTGATGAAAACACCGGTTAAGTTAGCCCGCAATAAATTCAGTTTTCCCAACCCTCATACACTCTATGGTTCTTTTGAATGTAAATTCCCTTTTATGTGGGTATAGAAACGAACTCTACGCCTTTGTTGGAATTTCACCTCGAATCTTATCGTAGAAAAATGAACGGTACAAAGGTATTTAAATGCCCTTTTGAAATTTTCCGACATTTTCCGATCTGAAGTACATCATTGGTACACGCCTCCAGCGGGGTTTGAACCCCGAACTTGGTTTGCATCCTCTCGAGTGCAAACCAAGGGTCTTACCCATTAGGCCACGGACACTCAAATTTGCACGTTTAGGGGTCTAAAATGTTATGATGAAGGAACAGTAAAGAACAGAACAGGAAAAGGCAAACAAGGTATAGTTATTGTTTAAAAAATAAACAATAACTGTACTTTGTTTGGTAAAACGCAGCTCTACTAAAATAAAGCTCAGCTGTTCCTAAAATAATACTTCATAATTACATTACCTAAAGTTTCTCGACTTTTCTCTGTACGGAAATTCACATCCACATCTACGTGCAAGATTTTATTTACCTTCCGATAAAATATATGTTTATAACTTTAAAATATAAATGTTTTACTATTGATATAATAACAAAATAATAAATGCTAAAAAATACACAAAGAAGCTATTTCGTGAATAAATAAACATTAAAATTTATAACAAAAAAGTATTTATCCCCTTAATGTGAATTATTTAATTAATGATAACCCACAGAATACCGTCTTAAAATTTAATTCGCCCGAATTCCGTAGGGTCGTCGCCCAAAACTCGCGCATAAAACTCAGAGATATTATCGTCTTAGATACAATATTAATTTCCCGTATCGCTTCAATAGTAAACTTCGACCTTTGCAAAGTAATTAAGTGTAAAAGGCAGGGCCTTTGTAAATTTCTGAACTGAAAGAATCAAAGAAATTAATTATCCTCTCCAGGAGACGCGATAGTTTTTTGTTCGGTGACGTGGTGATAAATTGAAAGGAATTTTTTTCTGCTTTGAATAGAATCGCTTTCCGCTTGTAATATTCCGCTATCTGAAACTTATAACAGGCTCATACGAGATCACTAAATGCCAGCGATATTAAAATATATTAAATGGAAGGGTGGCTGATGTTTGCTGCAAACAATTCTTCATAATGTCTTTGCGTATGAAGAAACATTAAACGTAATGTAAGGACGTCGTAGACGCGCATTAACTTAATTATATTCCATTATTTATATTTTTCCTTGGGGACTATCAAAAAGTTAACTCGTCTTAAAGTTCAAAAGATTTCCAGTCTTTAAGTGTGTATTTTGTACAGTGATTATAAAAACACGAAACACCAAAGATATGCGGTTACTATTAGTGATAAGTTACTAGTGAAAATGTTGGCTTGTGTGTGTCAGCCTACTGAAACGGCGTTACTGTTTCAAGGAGGACCACCGATCATGATGGGTCCACTGGGTGCCGGTAGCAAAGTTCGCTGCCACAACGGAGACGTACTGAAAATAATAAAACTCCTACCCAAATCCAGTCGCAAATTTAGTGCAGTAGAATCATCGATGTCGCAGACCTTCGTCGACTCGGGGAGTCTTCTCAATTTGCGAAAAATCGAAGCGAAAGCGAAGTCCACTAAGATTCTCGTGAACCCGGTGTGTACAGACAGCGTGGGCACGAGCGACGACAGTAACACTTCCGGATCAAGTGGGACCAGAGCTAAATGGAACGGAAAGAAAAAACGCCTGAAAACTGCACCCGCCAAAACTATAAATAAAGATGAGACCGACGAGACTAGTCGAGACGAGGCCAAACAAAAGAAAAAGTCTGTCTCGTGTTTTAAAGTGAAAAATCGTGAGGACAAGCGCAGAAACGACAACAGAGTCGCAAAAGATAATTGTTCTAATGAAAATGCCAATAATACGATGAATGCGGAGAGACCTGATCTCATTAAAACTACTAATGGTAAAGAAATTAATGAAACCAAGATGACCAACGAAGCTGTGTGTAATGAAGAACCTAAAAAGACTGATAGTAATGGTACTGCAAAGAATTGTAATGAGGTAAGATTTTTTAATAATGCATCGGAATTTTATAATGTTTGTATAATATTTTTTAACAAATTTGGTTAAATGTTCGTATATCAAAGCTTATTAATTAAGAAAAGTTTCTAAGGGCGAATTGAGTTAAATTTTAATACGGCAAAATTTTCTTGGAATAGCTAAAATGTTGTCAATGATAAAATTCGGTTTCCAGTATTTCTGTCCGCCGCTTAATCTATATGCTAATGAACCTTTATAAATAGGAGTATCTAGCCGCTCAGTTGTTGCCCTTCTTATTATAATATCTTATATGGCGTCTATTTTTATTCACCACCCGAATTAAATTACGAAAATATTGTGTAGACTGCAAGTATAATAATATATATTATGAAATATTATAAAGGTAAGTTCTCCAAGTATTTTCTAATTTAGGTGTGTCCAATTTTCACAAAAAGTAATTTCAAAGTTGTATTTTTGTTAGTTTAGCAACATAATTAAATTAGCACTGATAATGTATAGCGGTACACGATAGGAATTGGATCAAATTCTCAATTTTACACATCATAATTTTGAGTCTCAATTTTTTAAAATAATTTTTTCCCCTTTTTTCGGCGTCATCGTCATTTTGGGGCTTGAAAAAGGTTGCGAAAAGAAAGAAAAGGGAAGGTTGCATAAAGAACCTGAAACATGTAGGCTCTCGCCTATTGAACGAAAAGTTTTATAAAGAAAGTGCCAAGTCACAACTCACAACATGATCAAACGATGTAAAAGTGTTGTGGAAGGAAATGAAAAAGTACACACCTACTGCTATCTAACATTATAAATTTCTTTGGAAATATGCGTTTTTAATGCTGAATTATTTAAAGTAAGGGTTAAAAGGAATATTAACTTACTGTCTATATTGAATTGAGTATAACCACAGAATGAAAAAAAAAACTAAAACGAACGGCAAGAATAGACCCATTAGTATTACTGAGAGCTGTGTGTATTTGTTAATCCTTTTTTTATTTTTCAATTAAAACTTTCCTTTGTTGGGCGCGCTTTTCTTTCAGTGCGATCTTTTCCGTATTTTTCGCTGAGAGGTCTCGTTTAATTTGAAATAAGTTCACCTTTTTATTTGTCGTGGCGCTACTTCGGCGTTGTAAAGGTCTCCAGGACCCTTTGGGAATTGTTAATTTTTGTTTTATTTTAACACGGAATGTCGTGTAATTTTTATTCAAGAAACTTTTTGTTGCCTTCCGCTACCATAAACATTTCAGTTTTTATATTATACTTAGATTTTTTTTTCTTGAACATAATTTATATTTAATATTTATTTTTTCATAACATACAACATAAGTAGGTAAACTAGAAAAGGTTTTCCCTCGATGTTTGCGTAATTAACTTCACTAAAAAGCTTGAACATTGTGCTTCAGCGAATATCTCATATGCTACTAATTGCCTCACGATGAGCTCAGTACCAAATTAAACTTAATCAACAGTTTTAATTGCTTGGCCCAAATCCAGTACTCCGATTCTGCCATTTTCAACCAATTGTGTTACAGCTTCGATGCTGTCCGGGTGAACATTAAATATACTAGAACATTACAAACTTGCTAAAAAGCTTGTCACTCAAAAATGTTTTTGCTTGAGGTTTTTTTTGGCATTCAAAACAAACATCAGACGACTCCTTTCGAACTTTTATTGCGATCAATCTATTTTAATGTTTTTAGCAGGGAATCTACATATAGTTAGCTTCTCGATTTTCTGTATTCGAATTTGTAGGGAGAAAACGAGCAAAAGGGTTACCTGATGGAAAACAACTACCGCGGCCCATAGACACTAGCAACTTTTAAAAGGAAATACGCTCTCTTTTTTAAGGTCTACCGGTCGTATCGATACTTTTTTATCATGTGTTTTAAAAATTGTTTTAATTTTTTTAAGAAGCATGCTTTTAAGGAATATCGAATTATTTGATTTAAATAAAACAACTCTACTCAATATTTATAATTGAAAATTTGTTTCAGCCCCAAAAATTGATAAATTCCTCAATTTCTGTTTTACTCACTTCAACTTGTCTGGTTTATATACAACATTTTCATACACATAAATAATTAATATTACGCCAAATATTGTAATATATAAAAAGATGAACTATACTAGGGTAATATTCGGTACTAGTGGAATTACATGCGGACCCAAGAGACATGTCAGTATATAGATTACTAGGCTTCCAAGGAATGTTCATTTCTTAAAGGCCGGGTCATATCGGAAATGTCACGGCACAGGTCATACGGTCGGAAATACCTCGTAAACCTATGAGCCTAGGTGTTGGTATATTCAGTCATATTTATGACCACCTGACACAAATGAAGCTAGTTTTTAAAGGTAAGACAGCGAGTTTGTGTCAGTAAGCTAGCAAGAAAGTTCTGGCTTCATGTGAACAAAACTAGCCATATTTTTAGATCTAAAGCTAGTTTTGTCTATGCGAAGTCAGAAAAACTAGTTTGCTAGCCTGGTGTATCCCGGGCCTAAGGTGTCCACTAGCTGAGTATGGTCTGGTGGAAGTCGCACAACCGCTGACGGAGTTACGGAAGGTGGATCGTCTTCGGCGGCGCGAGGAACGCCGCAGAGTTTTTGTGGGTGCCCGGCCGCAGCGACTCCTATCATATCCGCAGTGGGAGTTTTGTTTAGTTGTTTCGAGTTCATATCGGACAAACAACGCGATACAAATAGATACACCTATAAGCCCATAGGCAACCGATTCAATAATTTCCATTCTCTGTAAAATACTCTAGAGATTCTAAATTTATTGACTTGAAAACTTCATAGAGTCTGTCCCGGAAAAATCATTTGGTCCAATAAAAGCTCTGGAGCTCGGAGATTAAATTAGTTGAGCTTTAATCAGCGTGAAAGTTGAGCGGTGTTTATAACTTGTTGTAGCTTAACCAAACCTGGTTAGCTCAGGCGAGCTATCGAAAAGCTTTATGTCAGAAAATATTCAATAAAATCTGTATACTAATGTTTAATTTTCTAAAAAAGCTGTATAGCCATTTTTAGGGTTTATGCAGGCTATTTATGATAATGATGATGATAGATATGTCGCCTATTTTATTCTTTTTCACAAAAAATATATTTTTAGTTAGGGTCAGTATCGGTAACAGTGTTTATTGCAGCGCTCCGCGTATTGTTTCAAAGTTCAAAACGATTTTGATGTCAGCGACCCTTATGGTGAATGCACATCTCTATCAGAGCCAAAGGGATCGTAGTTATTTTCTCTTTGAATTTATCAGCGAACGATTCAGACGAGCGCCAGTGTGCGAGGTTCGATGACATTTCATATATCGAATTCTAAAATTCGTTTCCTTCGGCGCGTTCAGCTCATTCGGTTCTGATAGAATGCGCTCACCTTAACACGGAAAGGGAAAAGTTGTATAATATACTGTGTGAGAAGTCGATTCGTAAGTATAATTTGATCGCATTAAGTCAAGCACCGCAGACAGTTCGAAACTAACATTATATTGACATAACCTGAACGAATTACGTAGGTTCGTCGTCCGTGCCCGAGAATAACTAAGTGCACTTATATTCTACTAAAGATGTTATGAAATTTATATCTTGCTTTGTTCTGAAAGAATTCACGTTCACCATTACAAAACAAAATATGCTATCCCTTAAAATTTAAGGTAGTTTAATCAAATATCATATTTAGGGTTAGAAGTGAAACCAAGAGTAGACGAAAATATCCTAAACTGGCCTCAAACCAGCCCAGAGTGTTGAATAAGTAAACAACCCGAATTAGCTTGCCCTGTCTTGCCAACTTCGATAACTTAACTTATATACAACCAAGAAATAATAAATTTTACATAAGAAAATAGCTTTGTGTAAAGATCTTGTTCTATATAGGCATGGAATTGTGGCCTATATTTTTAACGTATTTCTACCGAAGCTTGTAGCAGAAAGGACCTGCGTAAGTTGGCTGCGTTATGCCAAACCAACATTGATTTAATACAATCCGACCAATTGACAAAGGTCCGTCAAGTGATTAAGAGTCAATCTGCAATGGAACATCCTCTACCAAAAGCAGAACGTACTATAATAAAAGTTTTTACGAATAATTCACATTATGTAGTGCTCAACTATACTAAATTTTTTTAACCTGCCATATATGTATCATATGGACGCTGTTATGTGTTATCCAACAAATTTGTGTGTTCTAAAAACTGCATTTGTGTGTTATCCCACAAAAAATTACATTTTTAATTATGAATGCAGTATTATTTCTTAAGATCTAGAGAATTATAATGCATTTATAGCTCAAAATCATATTTTTTTGTTGGATAACACACAAATGCTTAACAGCGTCCAAATATGCGTTAGTAATATTTAAAAACATCATCAATATAATGTGGAAGACATTAATCTTTTATAGCAGAGAAAATAAACGTCGATAACATTATAATAATAGTAAAGAGTATAAAATATTGAAATATGATTCACCAAACACACAAAAAGTGTAGTAAGCCGACGAGGAAGAAAATGATTTGTGTTGGATTACGTACGAAATATGACTGTCGATTTGGGAGGAATTTATGAAAAAGATCAAAGAATCACGAATGAGTGGTTAAACATTTTCTCATTCAAAACAATATTGCTAATGTATGTTATATGAGTTACCGTTTGATGCCAAAATATAAACATGCCAACATCATGTTTGTTATTTAGAAGGGGTCTTATAATAACCTTAAAATTTGCCTGGTAACGAAATATTCCTTATTCCAAGAAAAACATAAATGAAAGATTCCTTGCGCTATTTTCACTGCTTTCAATTAACAAAACGTAACGTTCCTTTTTTGCTTTAAAAGAGTTTTAAAAATATGCAATTCATGGCGTAAATGTAAATTCCATAAAAGCTTAAGCAGAATATAAGTACAGTACTTAATTGTTCTCGGGCACATAACTGACAACAAACTACGTAATTCGGTCAGGCTATGTCAATGTAAGGCTAGTTCCGAACTGTCTGCGGCGCTTGACCTAATGCGATCAAATTAAACAGGTCCACTACTTGCGAATCAACTCATCTCACGGTATATTCAAGTAACTTGTCAATAGTTGCAACATTTCCCTCTCTTTAACCGAACGCGGCGAAGGTTCAGTTCAGAAGGAAGGTTCAGAAGGAAGTTTCAGAATTCGATATATGAAATGTCATGGAACCTCGCACACTCGCCCGCGCCGAATCGTCCGATTCCGAATCGTTCGCTGTTAAATTCAAAGAGGAAATGACTTCGATTTCTTCGGCTGTGATAGATGTGTGTTCACCATTACCGGAAAAATTTCCGACAAAGTCTCATAAATCAGAAAGCAGCCTTTACCGCAGCGATAAATACAGTCTATGGGCGTCATTTGGATTACAGGTGACCTTTTCCGTCTGTTTGCTTACACATGTCGCACCCTCCCTATTAGCTTTGCTGCACAAACAGCGGGACGGATAAATCCCGTTTTATGTATAGTCAATTCGAGCGGAATAAACGGATAACATGGGATACTATATACGAAAAACGGATTATAATATGGTTAAGAAATTTGTTGATTTATACTTTTACAAGGTGACATAATTATGTGCTTATCATGGACGTAAAAAAGTAGGACGGAGTCTCACTATACACAGTGTGTGTGGGAGTGTGTGTGTGTGTGTGTGTGTTAGTACAATCTGCCTAGCCAATGGCACTGCATTTGCATCGGTAAGTCGAGGGCGAAGCTTGGCCTGTTTTTTACAAAAGTTTTTGGTGGGATTGGTTCTTTCCTTGTGCCTAAATTTGCAGTGAAACTATCATTTTGAACTGTGTAAAAATAGTCAGCCAGGCCGACTCTATAGACACAATGCTGTCTATAGTGAGACTCCGTCCGACTTTTTTTATATGTCAATGGTGCTGATAAGATACTAGAAAATCTATACAAATATTATAAGCTTTTTGAAAAATCTTTTACCATTAGAAAAGTAAATTATATGAGATTGCTTTAGGAATATAATTATGTTTTAAAGAAATTAGTAAATTCTTGATAAAGTGTGCACGGAGCATTGTTTTGGGGTAATAGATCCATCAATGAAATTAGTCTGTACAAGAAGTTATGTTGTGATAATTTGACGAAAATAAGTCTAAAATTCATTATATTTTTAATTATACTAATTGTGATATTTTAAAATTTTTCATTTGCGAGAAACATATTTTATATCTAGATAAATTTTATAACGATATACTTAGAATTTGCTGCTGCAAAACAGAGTGTTCTTTTTTGATTTCATTTGCCTTAAATAACTGGATGTGGAACGGAAAGCCATAGTATGGTTTTTTGAATAATAATATGTTAAATAGTCATAAAATTTTTAAGAACAAACTGAAATGGTGTCAAAGAAATGAAGAGAAAATAAAGATGGACATCATTGCCACTCACCGGTCCGACGGAAATTGTGCAAAATTTTGGAAGTCGACAGCGCCTTAATTTTAAGCAGAGTCTTCCGCTCTGTGTCAATGATGTCCAGGGCTAAAGTCAGATCGCAAAATTATTCGCACATCATTTTAAAGTGAGCCCCTTGCCTGTGCCTAGCAATGTTGAGACCACAAAACTCCAATCGACACTTGGTGAGAGGAATTATGGTAACCTTAGCTTCTCTCCAAAAGAAATATCCAATGTTTTAAATAGCCTTTTTAGATCTCAGTCGAGCCTTTGACCTAGTAAATTATAACTTAATCTGGCAAAAGCTCATGCAATGTAATATACCTAACCAAACGGTGAATCTGTTGAGATACCGGTACGAAAGTAAATCGAATTTTGTAAAATGGGGCGACGCCACCTCTAATGATTTTAGGTTAGAGTCTGGGGTGCGCCAAGGGGGGTTGACCTCTCCGGACCTGTTTAGCTTGTACGTCAATGCTTTAATTGAGGAGCTCAGAGGCGCCCGTGTGGGTTGTCACATAGGTACGACATGCGTAAACAATTTGAGTTATGCTACGATATGGTGCTACAGGGGATTGAGACGGCTCCTTGACATTTGTTAGACTTATGCTAGATTGCATGGCCTCAAATATAATGTTGCAAAGATGCAAATTATGGTGTTTAGGGCTAACAAAGGTCCGGAGAGGGTCCCGCCGGTTTATTTAGATGGAGAGTTAGTGCAGCGAGTCGACCGCTTCCGAGACTTGGGACACATAATGATCGAGGATTTGTTTGACAATGAAGACATTATTCGTGAAAGACGGGCAATGACTATTCGGTGTATCATGCTCGCGCCGTTTTGCACGTTGCAGCGTTGAGGCAAAGCTGACATTATTTAGGGCATACTGTCAATGCTACTACACGGGTCAACTGTACTAAGACAGTAAAAAAGAGCATCAGAGTACAGTATAATAACGCATACCGTATTTTGATGAGATTGCCAAAATACTACAGCGCATCGGGCATATTTGCGGACGCCAGAGTTCCTGATTATTTCGCTATTATTAGGTCACGAGTTGCGGAGTTCTGGGCCCGCAAGCGTTCTTCTAAAAACGAAATTCTCGGAGTGTGTGCCGGGTGTCCGGAGAATTCGATTATAACCTACTGGCTGTCGG